>BQNB010028674.1:0-15729 GCA_026074375.1 Tanacetum coccineum
AGTTGGCCACATTTGGTAAAAAACTCTAACTACTCCTTATTCACACACACTAATAAGTTAACCTAAATACAATCCAACAGCTATATCTACATACACCACAATTTAACAACACTATTATAGGGTGTTTGCCGACTCAGTTTGAAACATAATAAGAACAACTTTTTGAAAAATAATTCCAACATTATATAACAACCACTAATCAAACAGATATAAACAATCATCATAATAAAATAAATGAAACAGAAACATATTTCATTAAAAATAAAGTTCTTGATCCATATAACATCCATACTTAAGACAAACTACAACAACAAACTAGATTAAACATCTAAAAGATTAAACAAGGTAGATTGTTAAAGAGTTAAAACAATGACAAACACAAAAGACAGACCCATCCCCAACCCTAAACAGGGTTGATTTCAGCCTCCATAATATCAATATGTGCTTCTTTAGTGGTGAGTTTCTCCTCCGCCTTGCCAATCACATCATTAATTGCCATAAGCGTGTTGTACTCAACCATCTTATCATCCCTCAAGCAAAACAAGGCATCATAAAACTCCTATGGATCATTCATAGCTTTCATTTTCAAAATCATAGCATTCAACTGAGCTAGTCTATTTGTTGATGAATGCGCTTCCTCACGCATGACATTAATAAAATGCATGGTTTCAGCTATCTGTTGCTCAATGAAGAATTTCATGTATTTCGTCACATGGGTCTCCCCACTGAATTCCATAAGCTCATCAATTGCACGCCTTGCAAGTTGGTTTGATGGTCCTGGAGCAGCCATTGAGAAATAATTTGTATGTATATGTGGTAGGGTGGTTGAAGAGTAATTGATGATATGAAGGATCTAGATGGGGATATATATAGAAGTTTATGTGGTGGTAAGGCACTGACAAAACCATCATTGCAAAGAAACTCAGGCGGCGCCACAGAGAGAGATGGTCAAATGTATCTCAGGGCAGTAATGACTTGCAGTTTATCAATTGCACAACTAACCCTTACAATTTTGTTTTAATAACACACAATTGACCCCTTAATACTTTGCTTTGGACATAAAACCAGAGTCTATGCAAGTTAATGATAAGGTCAATGTTGTGGGCTTCTTAACATGTTACGATCATTTAGTCGGCTTTGTGAAACCGTTTACGAAGAAACGAACAAGTATTATGAAAAAAATGAAACGACATGCCCCTTTGGAAAAAGAGTACACGTCAGTTTATTAAATAGCCACAACGGTTGATTTTATGTAGTATTTATAGGGTTTTTTTACATTCACAAACTTCATCTTCAGCTCATATACAAAAACCATCCGCTCTGCAAAAATGAATCAGTCCCCTCTTGGAGAACTACGTGAAGCATCCAACTCTACCAACCTGTCCATGATGTGGACTGTGATGATGGACAGAGAGGTGGATAGGGACTATGGCATTGCCAGGAGACTTTTGGAGGTTGTGAGGGAAGTCCATGCAAGTCTAAGTACAAGGTAGGAGATAATCAATGAAGCAAAGCATCACAAGGACCCTAGAATTATGAAAAGTGTTGCCTTATTCAGGGAGCAACAAGACAAGGATCTGAACCTGATGAATGATCTTATGCTGAAGATCTATGAGACTCAGTCAAAGACATTTGACAAACACGAGTTT
The DNA here is from genome assembly GCA_026074375.1 of Tanacetum coccineum. Lineage (NCBI taxonomy): Eukaryota > Viridiplantae > Streptophyta > Magnoliopsida > Asterales > Asteraceae > Tanacetum > Tanacetum coccineum. The sequence continues at coordinate 1,650 of BQNB010028674.1, forward strand.
ATTGCCTATGCTAAAAAATTCTAGGTTGTTGGTATTCTTATGAATTTGTAAGATCTTCCATGCAAGGTTACATATCCTTGGTTGGTTTTTAATTTATGTTTATGTATTGAACTTTTGATTCAGTTTGTTTATGCTTCTGTATTTCTGTGTTTGTTGATTTTGATTTATGCTTGTATGTTTTGATAAACACAAAAGTAATATGAAAATAGTAAAAAAATATTCAAACAATTAAATTCAGAAGTTTAAAAGATTAATTTGTCAAAACATTTAAATTAAATTTTTTAAAAATGTAGTCAATTTTATGATGAAATCAAAACGACCATCTGTTTAACGATATGCCAGGGCAACGTCAAAAGGATCTTCGACATCCAAAGATAAGCCATGCGTCAAACGATAAAAAGATACAAACCCAAACACCACAATCACCAAATATACCACCTTGTTTAGGAACACTGTTCGCAAGCTTAAACCTTATGCAGTAATCAGTAGGATCTATTCCTTTCTTATCAAATACTTTAGCACCTACTAGAATAGAGACGCGAAGGGTTCACTGTTAATGTCTTCCATTACTTAGTATGTCGAACAGCGGGACGTATAAATTACATTAATAGTTATGGAATTAAAATTTGGTTCACTTGTTGTTTTAAATATAATGGTATATTATAGTTAACTTAGAACAAAACCTTACTAGACAACGGGTTCAACTCCAAAGTAGTAATTTCATTTTTTGGTTCCTTAAAGTGAAAATAATAATGAAGACAACAAAATAGATTGAGAAGTGAAAATTCTTTCATTGCTAATAACATAACCATTACAAGTTCACCATAAGGACACTCTGACAACATAAACTAAATAGCAAAAAGAAGAGTTTGCACTCATAAGATGCAACCTTTACAAAACTATAACACAAATGAAGGCAGGTTTTGGATAGATGAGTTAATGAGCACAAAACATAACATGATTAGACCATTACTAACGGCGCAACTTAGCAATGAAAGAGATTTTCTTCAAGACCTTGAGTTGAGTTTCACTTATTGATTTCATCAACTCCCTACATTTCTCTAACTCATAATCCTGAAGCTCTTTTAGCAAATTTTAAGAGTCAGCAAGAATAGTTGACACATGCAAAAAAGGTTGCATCTCAATCATTTGTTCTTGCCTCTCTTGACAACGAACATTGAACTCTTGACAAGTTACATTAGTTTCCCTAACAACCCTAAAATCCCTTTCATTGTCAATCTCAAACAACTTAATCATCATGTCTTTCACGAGTATGGAGTTAGCAAAATTTGCTAGGCGAGTAAGGTGAGACATTTTAATGTGTTTTAAGTGTGTGTACACAGCTAGTTTATGAATGGAATGTGTTGTGAAAAAGGGTGGGTAGTGCACTAATATATAAAGAAATAATAAAAATTAATTGATCGGTAAGTGGGTTAATAGTGGTAACTATCAAAAGTACCAAAATGGCAAAAATTATTAATTGTGATTAGAAGAAATGAAATGAATTTGGTAGACATGGTAAACATGTCAAACCTTTCCTGGCCACTAATTCTATTTTAATATTAATTCAAGAACCAATGCTAATGTGGGAATTGTACTTACTTGAACCAAAGTTAGTTGGAAACAAATAGAATGGAACTGAACTTACTTGAAACCCAAGGTTGTGGATACTTTAGTTTTCCTATGGTTATTGGTGAATTTGTAAGTGATTTTTTCAATATTAAGCAAAAGCTATAAAGTATAATAAACCATAGATGACTAAACAATATAATAAAATTATAATATAAACTGTACCTGTAAACATTCCCGAACCCGGACATACCAATCACGCCACTCATAGTCATACGTGTCTCCGCTATCATAGAAAGTGACCAATCCGGACACTATATCTAAGTGGGCAAGAGACCAATGCTGAGCCATTTCATTAGTGAGAAAAAAATACCTACAACTTTTACATTGATTGTTAGGTATGCAGATATTATAGGTCCTTACAAAACCATTGTTTGGGTCAAAACTATTTGCTGAATGGGTTAGACCCTTGCTTTAAATAAACTAAAGTCTTTTGACAGGGATATGCAAAATCAAAATAGAAAGGACTAAGTATCAAAATAAACACTCTCAGTAAATTCCGCATATTCTATTACTGGGATCAACACGCTTCAGGATGTGGCATACTATCATCGTGGCATAAAACAAAGGCGTTGTGTTTTGCAGAGTACCTGAACAACGTAACAAAAACAAAATCAGCTAGACATGGCCAAGTAGCTCATCAGGTCTCCCTTGCCACCATATATCAACCCACAGTTCATTGTGTGTTAATGAGAGAAAACAAATTAACTGTTATACGGAACCATAGACTTTAAGTTTATAATAACTAAAAGTTTAATTAGTTTTTCTATTCATACTAACCTCTTCACTTAGCCAACTTTTTCTACTAGGGTCTAAGCACGCTAATGTTAGCCAGAAATTCTGACCTACAGTATAATCATCACTCCATGAAATCTTACACTTCACCCTGCCCTTGTTGACTAATAAATCGTTCAATATCGGGAGTTAACCAAACTGTATCTAATGAATGAAACAAACGTGAAAGATCCTACAGAAAATTTTTAAGTATATATAAGCTGCTACACATGATGGAAAGAAACCAGTTATGGTGAAACATTATACTAAAATATTATACCTCAACCCATGGTTTCACTTTTTTGAGCAAATCTAACAAAGATGGATCATTTACGTTTTGACGGTGTTTATTTATCTTAACCCAACTTACTGTCGGATTTGTTTTCCCAAGCACAATATCAACATGATTCCTCTTGCTATGTGTTAAATTTCCTAATATACTTTTGACATGAGTTGAATTCATAAACTCATGCCGTCTTTTTTTAACTCGTCAATCTGCAACAGTTTATCTTCTTCCAACCTCATCATCTTAGCCTCTTCCACCCTAAACCTCTGCTCTTCTATAATGTTCTTTTCTTGTTCCAACCGCATCGCCTTTCTCATTTCCAAACATTAATCTCAATTCATCTTCAAAAACAAAAATCCCGTAATTAATATGGAAATATTATTACATATATATGAATTCAAAAATTTTAATTTCTAAAAACAAAATGTTTATTTCATTAGAAATATCTTCATATGCTAGTGTGGTGGGATCAAATCATGGGAATAGATTTCACTGTATCCATTTAAGGCTCACGGCCTAAACTGGAAAAACTCCTCATTAAACTGCAACACATACTAGCAAACGCAATAGTAGATATAGAACCAACTTAAAAATGAATGTCACATGTAAAAACAACTAATTTAAAAAATATAACCATATTCTTCGTTTCTTTCACGTGTAAGAACCTGCAAAGTGTGAACAAATATTATAAAATAGTATTTCAAAACATTAAGATTGGCTATTATAGTGGGAATAAATTCAAATAAAACTGTATCATTAACCTGCATAATAGTCTTAAGTTTGAAAACACGAACATTTAGGTCACTAATAACTACATCCTTAAGCCATTTTTTTACTAATGATATCAGTCGTGCAAACACTAAATGATACTCTGAAACTTGAATGCGCACGTTTGCGTGACTTCTCTAACTTTAAAAGATATGTTTCATAAAGGCTATGATGTTCTATGACCGGAGCCTTAGGAACGTGTTGCTGGAAAAAAACATGGATGCGTATCTACCATTTTGAATCGTACTCAGCTATAGAATTAGAGCCCGTTATATTAGTATGTTGTCGTAGACTCTATTATCTATTTACCCATTTAAATTATGAGATGTACTAATCAAATACCTTTTATATCCTTTTATTAATGATATTTAAAGGAAAATGATCTTACTTTTGCAAAAAGGTAACAACAATCAGATCTTTTAAAGATAGATTTTTTCGATCAACCAATGTGCTTCTTGGTATAACTTTTGGATCTTTATCACAACAATTTACATCTTTCAATTGATCTCAAAGATCCAAACCCTACTTAATGTCCACTTATAGTTAAAAATTATCGGGCCACATTAAAATTTAAAAAAGGGAAAACTAAATAATTAACAATATTTCTTTAACAATGGTTTACTGGGAAAGCGAAAACAAAGCCAGATAACGTAAATGTAGACCATAAATGCGTTCTTTCTTCATTTCAAAATAGTGGCATCATCACGTTGATTTTTTATTACATTCTTAATTTTGTCATATAAATGTGTCCATATGTGCTCACCCCATGGAAAACAATTCAAATCTTCTAGATTTTCAACCATCCGGAACAAGGTATCATCCACCAGGCATGTCAACAACCGGCCCATAAATATAACCTTAAAGCTAAGAAGTAGGCAATGACGTATGGAGTCTTGATCACATAGCTTCCGAAATGTCTCTTCATCCTCAATAACACCAATAACATGTAAGTTGGTTACACTTAATCCTAGCTTATGTGGGAAAACTCTATTACGAAACTTTAGCTCACTGGAAGTATATAAACCAAAGTTTACTGTGCCAAAAGGCAAACTAGTAATGAGAGCAAACTCTGGACGACCAAAATGCATGCTATGACCTTCAGTATAATAAATAAGGGGCATATCATAATAAGAATCATCAAATTTATGTTGTTTTCGTAGCATATAATCTATGAGTTGTGGTTCATGGTCAAAAAACAATAGATCCAACCAACACCCAAAACAACTACTCCTAAACAAGTTTCATCGATTGGCATCTAACTTTTGTTTTATTAACCAAAAGTAGTTCAATTTACTCCTAGTTATGACTTTAGATTTAAAGTCTTGAAAAAAATTCAACAAAATAATTTTGAGAAACTAAATAATTAAATTGAACAACAAAATAAATAAATAATTCACTTAATGGAAGTAATGATCATCTTAAACTTTTTTTGATGGAACATATACTAAACATCATGTTAACCTCTTTATTTTCAAATCTTAAAGAGTCATCAATCTAACATAAAAGTAATTGACTTGTATAATGCAAACATCAACAAGTATACCTACAATATAAATGGGTATGAAAAATTCAAACTAAGAAATGAAATTACGTACCCTGTTATACCACATTAAGGGATCCGGTACACAAACCCCCACGGGAAGAAAGTCGGGGGGGAGGTCCGAAGAGGAACGGGGAAAAAAGTGATGATGAACAGTGTCGGTCGAAGATTACAAGAATAGACGTATTGAGCGGGAGAAGATGGAAAACTTAGGAAAGATGGAGAAAAGGAAAGGTCTGCTACAGTTTGGAGAAGATGGAAGTGCGAGAGATGATGAAGAATGTATACAAAACAAATTTACACCCAATAAAGTGTGTATAAAAATTTTAAATTATCTTTTTTATTATATAAATACAAATAATAAATTCAAAAATATAAAGTTGCACAAAAAAAATTAAGTTGTCCTAAAGTACAAGTAGCCCCATGTACAATGTACTTTTGTGTTAGTGATTTTTGAAATAAAATATTAGGGTGAAATTACTAATGACATAGTTGCCCTAGTTACAATTGCCCCCATAAGTAATTAGTTGCCCTAAATGATATTACGTATTTATACCTTACACATACATGACACTTGGCAGATTCTTCCTTAGTTGCCCAGAAGCCAAGTTGCCCTAGGACAATTTTATGATTTAATGTTTTTGGGGATAGGATTGCATTCTAAAATTTTTTTTGGTTACAAATGGAATTTTCCCTTTTTTTAATGGAGGGTAAGGTGATTTATGTAAACAGGGATAAAGCATTCTATGTACACTGTAAACACCTTTAATGCATATGATTACTGAATATAAAAATAATTTTTGTTTAAATAAGTGACAAATTCTATTTTTGGGACCTGGTCAACTATTATGTGAATAAACTGTGGGTTTGTTTGGCTAGGGTGAGCATATTGGATGTCGATCTTGGAGACCGGACCGAGAAACCAGGACCCGATACTAGACCAATGGATGGACCGAGCATTATTTCGGTCGGTTCCTCGTCCATGATTTTTCTTAATTCGGTCCTCGGAACCGGTCTGGGAGGTTCGGTGTTTACAAAAAAACCGGAGATATTGCTTTGTTAGACGGACACGACCGAAGCGACCAAACCCCCCGGGACCGGACCATTTCGGTCCGGTCCTCGGTCTGGCGTTTCGGACAAATTCGGTTTCGGTCTGGTCCAGTCCTGGTCGGTCCAGTCCAATTTTTGAATCGTGATCACCCTTATGGATGGCGACACGTTATGCAATTGTAGCAGGTAAGGCTAAATAAGCAGGAGCATGAGCAGTTAGCAGAAGCCGTAAGCAGTAGTTGTTTGTTTAAAAAATGTGTTTGGTAACGTAGCTGTAATGTAATTAGAAAGTGTAAAATTACAAAAAAAAGCATATAATCCAATTAAGAAATTATAAATGTTATATTTGAAGGTATAAATGTAATTTTATAAACAAAATGTTAAGAGCAGTCCTGAAATGCTTCTTCAAGAAGCATTTGAGATTGTAGCAGTTAAACAATATTTAAATGTTTGTTGAGGTGTTGCTAAACAAGTTTTTCACCTAAAATGCTTACTGCTTGTCGCTTGTTGCTCCAAAACACTTGTTGCCAAACATAGCCTGTATATAGATCACTAAGTCCGGGTCGCATATCGATAAACAGGCAGGAGGCTCTCTATTTGTTACTAATGCCGGATCTTCGACCTTTAGTTTGCGAAAAGTAAGTTTATTAGTAGAAGTTCTTTAGTAGTTACAGTAAAAGCATTTCTCTCCAATAAAGATTTAGTTAGATTAGGAGGGCGCCGTTGCCCCACACTTCATGAAAAAGTTAAAAACGTATGGATGAAGTAAGAAAAAGTTACATAAGGATACTATGAGAAAGAAAACTTGTTACGGGACCGAAGATTAGGCCAATACTTTAGTAAAGCTACACCTAAAAAAGTGTAAAAATATATTTTAGAGTTTGGCCCTCTTAGATCGTAAAAAATATATTTTCTGCCCTCCCACGTTGAAACATCAAGCTCCACCATTTATGAACGTTATTCATCTGCAATTGATGACGTATAGTATATCCCATGGTAGCCATAAAATTGTCCCGGGCTAACTAAAAATAGAGAGAAACACGTCAAAATGCCAAAGTTGACTGTCTTCGAAAGCCAGAGTAAGTCCTAGCATATCAGGTGTACCAGCGACAGGGGATAGGTTGGGCCGAAGCCCACATCTTCTCTCTGGGGTCCAAAGGAAACCGCAAACATACTGCAAGTCAGAGAAAGACTATGGATCAGCTAAACAAAGTAAATAATATAACTTGAGATCACGGAATAAACATGGGCATACCAAAATGGGAAACTGACGACGACATGCCGACCAAGGGTAACATCCCTTGAACATGACAAAAGATATTCGCCTATAAATAGGAGTGCATTAAACACTACCGACGGCACGATCTCTAGGATTTATATTTAAGTTTGTGTACAGACCCTAAATGTCTTTATTTTTTTAAACGTGGCGACTAAATTTAACGCTTGAATATGAAATCCATTTGTAAACTTTATTTTTAAAAGACTAATGGCATTTAAGGTTAGAACGGTCCATTTTTAAGGTTGCCAAAATGATAAAGAAAGAGCAAAAACTCGTTGTGGTTGTGTTAGCATAAACGTCCAACCAAATACAATTATTCTCAAAGCATGAACAGTCGTCTTTAAATAAAAAATTATATACAAATTCATGATTACAGCCTTTTATACATTGAAAATTGTTTGAATCCAAAAAAATCTTTTGCATCTCTTACTTTCAGAACGGCAAGCCAACATTCTATGACTTAGGGATGGCAACGGGCGAGAAAAAACCCATAACTCGCGGGTACCCACACAGTGATGGATGGGTAATCTCGTCATTTTTTTTACCTACAAGTGGGTCGTGGGTGAAAAAATAAACCCACCAACAGGTGGTGGGTGGGTGGCGGGTAATGTATACCCATCGTGGGTAAACCCACTGCGATTATGCCTTTCAAAATACCCGTTAAGACATTTTTTTATTAAACTGACATTTATTATATTACTTAAATATTTATCAAGTTATTAGTAGATATTTTTAATTGTCACATACGTCATTTTTAAGATCTAAGACTATAATAAGAATATGAATCATGAAAGTATCAAATATATATACTAAATATCTCAATTATCAAAGCCAAGTTGGTTATACTTGGTCTTGCGATTTTAATGCGTAAGTAACCAATGGTCTTAGGTAATAATTCATAAGTCATAAAAGTAGAATTTTATACCTTTTTTATGTATTAATGCTACTAGTAGTATATAATTAGTGGATAGTTGACTAATTGTGCGCATATTTATCAATATGTACTAAGTTCTGTACCTTCCTATCAAATTTGATTTTTAAAACATTCGGAAACATATGTGTAAATGTTACGTTTCCACAGACCAGGGTTTACCGCGGGCAATGAGTACCAGCGGGCTATGGGCATGGGTGAAAAGTTGTCCCACTGACGGGTGGCGGGCATTGGGGTGATAGGTTAATAAAAATATAAAGGGTGCGGGTGACGAGTTTGAAGTACCCATGCCCATTACCCATGGGTGTCATCCCTACTATGACTTTTTATACAAAACCGATTCAAATGACATGTATGGTTGGACGTTATTTATAAGTGAGTTGTAAACCTTGAACCGTAAAACCACACGAAAGATACCAATATTTATACCTACCTTCTTTTTCTTCCCACATATATCAAGTAACTCGACGGATTTTTCATATTTCATCACGCATGCACTTGTTGAAGTAAAAGTCGGACCCCAATTTGAGCCTTCCATTGGCACCATTTGTATAAATCCTGCAATAACAGATTATATTAGTACTAGTAATTCAGTTGAATAACCAATGAATCTCAGCAAAATCTGGTAGCCATTTACTATTATTTATAAAACGCATCATACGCAACTATTTCTTGTAATAGCAGTTCCAAATTATAAAGCTACACGCGGCTTCGCTCAGAAATTCGAATGGCTACAAAACACGGTTACATTTTATGTCATCCGATCATCTACCAACCAAATCATCATACCCAAGCAAAAAAATATTCAATAAATTCATGTTGGATTATGGTAGTCGGATAGCACGTATACGTTACGAATATGTGAGCCTATTGGGGGCCACAACGCTGGTTAAACAAAAATGTACGTTTATTAAATACTTAATATATAATTTATTTTATTAAGGATTTAAATCCAAACAATGGCATTCTCGAGCCAACTCGTTTTGCTATTAGGGTTACACTTTATGAATTATATTATGTCTTGAATGTTTACGCATAGATTTAATTCATATAACTTGATTTGCTAGCGCTTAATATTTTATTTAATCTTTTCTTGCAAATATGGCAAAGATTATGCAAATCCTTGCAAAATAAAATTAATAAAATTTGTAGATTTAGATCTTGAAAACTTATGATTGCTTAACATAAAAGGAATAAAATTAAATTGTTAATTTAGTATATATGTTTCCTTTTATAAAGATCACACTATATATATAAAAGATCTTGATTTTATTTATGGTAACTAAAATATTTTATTTTTGGAAATTAGATCTTTTACATAATTTAGTTTGATTTTGTTTCGTTATCGGACATAAGACTACTAATCCTTTTGTGATGAAGGGGGGCGATCTAGGACATTGATGAAAACTAGTGAGGGTCTTATGTTTCCAATTGGAGGAAGCACCGCTCGAGAACTCGGATTTTACATGTTTACTTGTTAATTTAATGTCATTTTATGTATTTGTCTTATGCATAATTTACTTGTTTACTCGTTTACATGCCTAAATTGTATGCAATATGGACTAATACTTAGTGAAAGATGATATTAAAACTAGTATATTAATTACACGTTTAAATACTTGTTCATTGTGACCTATTATTTGTTTCGTGCAAAATTTGATTTTGAGAAAATTAGTAAGACTCTAAACTATGAAACTTGATTTCAAGAATAATTAAAAACTGGATGTTATGGATCTATGGGAGTAGTCATCCACTAGAACAAACTATAAGAGAAGTTTAAGGCGGATCGTTTTTACGTAATTCCCTAAAGAAATAAGGTTTTTAATAAGCTTCGCGCTGACCTAATTATTCGCTTCTTTGTGCGTTCGATTAGAGTTACCGTGAACCAATGTATCACTACAATGTCAACTACAAAGTTTTTTAAAATTAGTGCTACAAAGTTGTTTTGCATGCCTCTTTGTACACGCTTTTAACACATTTATGTGCATACCCCTAGGAAAATTTTAAGTCTATGCCATCCAACCGAAGAACACATGCAAATGGTTTGAGTCTCTTTGTCAGACCCTGGACCCCTACCAACCCATGGGTGAATTCGCCTAACTAGTTCAGACCATTTGACGATTTTTACACGTTCTCGTTTGGTTTGAACGTTTTCGAGTCTCTTTGTCTCAGGACCTTGGACAGTGGCATAAGATGTTATTAAACAGTCTTATACATTATTACATGCTGAAATACTGGTTTTTGACAAGTATTCATAACCTAAGAGTTGCATTTTAAAAATGACAATTATCGCTCGTGCTTACTCTTGCCCTACTTGTTTTCTCACTGGTTAGACCTCTGGTTACCAAGTAGGAGGTCAAGATGGATCTTAGTCTTAATTAGTGAATTAATTGGGTAGTTAATTCAATTAAGAAATTAATTATAAAAATACTAAAATTGAACTTTCTATATTCTAATTAATTGTGTTATTGCAAATAATTAGTAAACGAAAGTTTGTTATCTTTGAAAAGACAAACCATAGTCTCTTTTCTTGTTAGAAGAGTGAGGATTTACTCCTATCTCTTCTCAATGATTGAAAGGAATAAGATTGTGGTTATAATTGAATTATTATCAATTATATTTAAACTCGCTTTTAATCTTTCATTACCCTCTTCTGGTTCTGAAATCTTTGAAAGATAATATATTTTGTGTAACTAGAGTACATTTTGCTATAGTACTCCAAATAAATGACTATCTGTGAATTGTCACGATGTATGAGTTAAACCGCAACGAGTAAAGAAAATTGCTAGCACGTCTTCTAGGCATATTTTCTTGGACTCACTTCATTCCTTATAGTGCTAAACACCTTGTGGTAGGCAAGACGGTTAAGGGGGGAATTGCATGCTAGAAAGTATCAAGATAATAAAAACGTGAAATGATAGTCCCTATCTAATATAGTAGAAATTCATATACTCAGTTCAATACCTAAGTACATTGCTACGTGTAGGCATTATGAGTGAATAAGAAAGTAAATAAATCGCTATTTGCTTTCTACTGGTAATGTAACACTTACAATGTTGACAAATTCAGTAGGAGCTTTGCAATTTACTACTGAAAAGACATTCATGTAATGTTGTAAAATTCAGTAGGAGCTATAAGATTTATTTCCTTGTTAGTTGCCCATATTATTTCTAGCTCGCTTTGAAATAATTTATTACTTTCCGAATAACATCTATTTATAGTGTAACATTTTTGAACATTAAATGCATTACTTCTTATTTTTGTAAAAATCTAATCATTAGATATCCTTAATGTCAACTTCTATGATCTATGATTTGGTATAGGGTGAAATTTGTGGGAAAAGTTATGTTTGAAATTTAAAATATGAGTTTACAACTGCTGCACAGTGTTGCCAGTTCTTTCGGTTCCATTTGCAGAGTAGAACCGGCTTTGTTTTTCAATGGAACCGGCGACACCAGATATTGCAGAAAACAATTTCTAGTGTGTGCCTATATGAAACAATGTGAAGATGCGGTTATCTCGACTCAAAAGAAATAAAATATACATATGAGATTACCCAAAGTCTCCTTGGTTTGATGTTGCTACGATTTAATGAACCCGGAAAATATACATTAATTGTGCATTCCTTTAGCATTCAAGAGACATGTCATGATGCATGATGAAAATGTTTTTTTTGTATAAGCAATGCAGGAAAATTTTATTTTGTCAATGTCCTAGTTTGTGAGAATGTTCTTAGCGAAAAATGCTTTCGAGATTTTTATAGGATAAGATTTTCGTGATGCAAGTACATATAGTATATATATGTGTAGAGTATTATAGTAGGATGCATGAAAATTCTCAAAAGTTTTGAGTGCAAGAAATAGAAGCCAAGACTCAGAGAGAAAAAGAGAATATACATACCTTTGTGTAATTTAGGTGTTTGGGTCCATGAGGCCGATACCTAGTCTAAGAAGGTTGAAGGGTTCTCGTTTGAGAGGTTTAGTTAAGATATCAGCAATGTTGTCTTCGGAGGAGACCTTCTCAATTGAGATGTTCCCCTTTTGGACATTGTCACGAAGGAAGTGATGTTGGATTTCTATATGTTTGATACGAGAATGGAGAACAGGGTTTTTACTAAGGTAGATGGCACCTTTATTGTCACAGAGGACGGGTATGTAATCTAATTTAATGTTATAGTCTACTAGAGCTTGTTTCATCCATAAAACTTGTTGGCAAGCTTTTTTGGCGGAGACGTATTCGGCTTTGGTGGTGGAGATAGCTAGGGCGGTTTGTTTCTTGGAGAACCACGATGTGAGGCAACATCCCATGAATGTGTACACACCGCTTGTGCTTTTGCGATCGACATAGTCTCTCGCATGATCGGAGTCGGCGTAAATAATCGTTGGGATACCATAAACCTAAATGAGTTGTTCCCTTAATATATCTAAAAATCCTTTTTACTTCTTCTAGATGAGAGTTTTTGGGAACTTTTTAAAAACGGGCGCATAAACAAACACTAAACATGATATCATGCCGACTAGCCGTTAGGTAGAGAAGACTACCAATCATGCCACGATATTTTGTGTCATCAACGGATTCCTCGTCTTCATCCCTAGTGAGTTTGGTTTCAGATAAACCTGCTAACTAATAAGATGAATTATCACATCTTGGATCTGATAAATATCTTAGAAATATAAATGATAAGATGCAGTCCTTAAAAGATTATCAATGTTTTGAGCTTGATTGATCTTTGACCAAATAGTTAACCTGTGAGGTTAGAATGAGTTTCTTTTGAAGAAAGGCTCATAAGGACAAAAATTGTATACGGATTAATGCCTGACTGATGACAAGAGTTTTTAATCTTACTCAAGCAATTGACTATGATTAAATCTTTCTTTTCTACACGCATTAATTATATAAAGATAACTAATTGTCATACAGGTTTTCTTGAATCTGACATATGGCGAATTAAGGATCATAACTCTTTCCTTAATGATTACCTTGCGAGGACGATATGTAATCAAAAGAGTTATGAGTCTATATTTGTAATATGACAATTAAGTTTTATAACTCTTTTCTTTATGATTACCTTTGCTAGGACGGTGTGTAATCATAAGAGGTTATGAGTTTAAAATAATCTTTATAAAGTATACAAGATAAAAGAATCCAATTATGGATTGGATCATGGATCTAGGAGCTGAGATCTCAAGTTTAATCATAATATGATTTTTGATTAAATTAAGTTAACTCTTGAGTACACCTGACATCAAGTGGGAGCACTATGTTTTTCTTTAAATTCATATGTTGTTTAACATATTGAAGGTATCATTCCATCTAAGATAGATGTTAATCCTTGAGGTTGGAATGAAACTTTACTTGGGAATTTTAAGAAACAAAACAAACGACCTTGGAATAAATGTTTAATGAAATAAACATATGTGGAAATTAAGTCCAACACAATGCAATATATCATTAAAGCAAGTCTTATATGATATATTTCATTTAGGATAATTTAATACATGAATATACAACATAGTTTCAGCTTATTTCTGCCATTCACGGAGCGTATCCTTCAACATGGAATTCTATAATCAAAGAGTTTAATTACCTCAAGGTTCAAGGCGTTGATGTTTTATCCCATTGCAAGATTAGAATTGGTAATGGGTTGCACACTCGGTTTTGGAAGGATCTTTGGATCGGTGATTGCACTTTATTAGGTTTGTTTCCTCGTTGTTTGCTTTAGATACAGTTAAAGATATATCGGTATTGAAGAACAGCAGCTTGAGCATCTTGTAGCTTTACTCGATTTTGTTATTTTGTCCAACTCGAATGATAGATGGGTTA
>BQNB010028674.1:19751-56426 GCA_026074375.1 Tanacetum coccineum
CAAAAAAAGAGGATACATCCGCCATGGCTGCAAATCTAGTAATTTGTCACATCCTGAGAATTTCCGTTCAATAATTTAGCCATTTCCATTTAGTAATTTAAATTTTTAAAAGTTTCGTCTAGCTTTTCCGCTTAACCGAAAAGTTGTTCCGTTATTATCTGAGAATCATCACCGGGACACCGAACGTTGTAGTATTTTGGCAATGGCCACATTTTTATTTTTTAAGGCAATATATAAAATTTCATAATTTTAAGTGATGTCGTTACTCGTTTTGTTAATTACGTGTTCCGTGGAATTTAAACAATACCTTGTCATGTATGCTAGACCTTTAGAAATTAAATGTTTTTGAGCACTAGTTTCCTAGAAAGTTGGAGGCCACTTTTGGTCCCCCTCCCTTGGCCTCACTTGCAACCAGATATGCATGTATATACATGCATAAGATTCAAATTTTGAAATGTATTCTCTAGACATGCAAGCAAGAATTATGGTAAAGGACTAGTACTAGTAATGGTGTGATAGGTAGATCATTTTGGTCCCCTATCCCTTGTCCCCAAACTTTCATTGGTTCTGGTGTAGGTACAGGTTCAATGCAGGTGTTGAATGGATTTGAGTTTGAGGTGGAACCGCTAGGGGATCATGTGCTCTCTCTCTCTCTCTAAAACACACGAACCAACACAAACACTTACAAAACCATACATTTTTCACTTTTAATCATTTACATTTGAAGACAAGTTGAAGGTTTGATCATCTAAGATCATTCGGGTATAAAAAACAATGTTTGGATTGTTTTTGATCTTTGTTCATCTCTAAAAATCATTTTTTTGTAAGTCTTCAAATTCCTCATAATAACTTGTAATTTTGACTTCTTCTGATTGCATTAAAATTTTGTTGTACAACTTGTTTTGTAAAAAGAATAATTTTGAAACTACATAAACCTTAAAAAGGTATACATATGGTTCGAATTTTATAAAAATGAACATAAGGAAATAATAGTTTTGTGATTGTGGTTATTTTCATGTAATGATATTTGTACTATTGAGCTTATTGTATTCGGCTTATATATAAGAGCTTATTTGAGAGCTTGTTTGAGTATTTTGAGCTTATTTTAGCATATACATATACACGAATAAATGGGAAAAAATAAAGAAATATTTTCTTAAGCTTATTTCTTGTAACTTAAATTTAATGTGCTTATTTCTAGCTTATTTTTGGAAGGGTATAATAATTAAGGCTTATTTGACTTACACCAATAAGCCAAATAAGATTATGGGCCGTACAAGCCTACGTCACCAATACATAAACGCACGGCCCTAGCTTTTTCTTAATGCTTATGGGTTTGGCTTTATTTGTCTGGGTTATATGAGCTTTTGGTAGCTTATTGATGAACCTAGAACTTGTTTGTTATCTTTTTAGTATATCAAACTTATTTATTTCGTACTTTGGCATATTAAAGGCTTAGTGGACCTAAAAGCCCAATAAGAGTTTTAGTGACTCGTTGGATTTGTTTTAAATGGAAAACGATGGTATGGAGTTGTAAATCGTAACTTGTGATTTCGAAGTAGTTTAAAATTGGTTTTTTTTTAAGTCTACGACTTTGAAAAATGAGTAAACACGAACGGGTCATGACGAAATTTTATAAAAATTTTATACATAGAAATTATTTAAAAAACATAAATAATAAAATGTTTTGACTAAACTTCTTAACGATTTAGAAATGTCAAATTATAATGACAAGTTTATTTATACGTTAATAATACTTTATTATATTATATTTATATAATTAATATAATATTATATACGTACTTACTTACAACTTAAGACTTTTTATAAAAATCGATCACTAATGTTTTAATACACAAATAACGTTTACCAGAAATGTGTAATAAACGTTCATGCATGAATCACATTCGTTAACTTTTTGAGACTAAATCGAAACCCGTATTCTTCTAGGTCATACCCGTGTACCACCGTTCGTTCCGAGTGACCCTACTTTTGACGTATACTCTTTACCTTATCATCAAGGTGAGTTGATAGCCCCACACTTTTACTCGTTTTGAATAAATGTTTTTTAACTTGGGGTGAGAAACATCGCTTGTTTTTAAAATCAGACACAAGTACTTTCATGAGAATTTTCCCTGTTTACGTGTTGCCTAAGTAGCGCTAGACCTCCTATTGCCCAAAACTATCATGAATTGTTAATCTCTTGACCGGAGGACTGGTTGAGGGAGCGCGAGTGAATAAATAGATCTATTGGGACTAATTATCCCTATCCGGGTAAGTCGCACTTACTACCCACGGGTCGCCCGATTAAACGGATATATGTCATGTTGAATTTCGGATAGAAAATCTTAGGTCGGATTTCCTCTAGGGTAATGCAACCTATAGCTATATGAATGCTATGCTCTCTGAAATTTAGCATCGGTTTCATTGAGCTTAGTGCATCGTAAATATTTTAATCGTGAAGTTGTTTTGCCTAATAATGTCGCTGACTGTAAATCTTGTGGTCCACTTTTCATCAAATTAAACCTATGAATTTCACTCAACTTTATGGGTTTTTTTGGGGGGGGGGGGGGGGGGGGGGATCCGTTTTAAGCTTGTTTTTCTCGGGTGATTAGATGGAACGATGTTGCCTGATCTTTATGAAGTCTAATTGCCCGAACCAGTTTTTGATTTCATCGTATTTTTTCATAAATACCGTTGTTGAACTTATTAAAGCTTCCGCATTTTAACTTTTGAATCTCTTAAATTTGATTGTTGTAAACTTATTATTATTTTAAATTTATGCAACGGTGTTTATTTTTAAAACGTACCCTTAGAGGTCGTTCTTTATGCTTTGTACTTGAGATATCCGGGAACGTCACGCCTCCGGACACATATTCCGTCCAGGGCCCATTTGGGGGTGTGACATTTATTTCTACTTTCGATCGGTTTTTTTAGTTTTCAAATTGGGTTCAGTTATTTCGGTTTTTCTGCTCACCCCTAGCTCCAGGGAGTGGGACGTCTTGTGTATGCTGTGAAGCCACGGCTCGAACCGGCACTGTTCTTAGAGGATTATAAAAATAAGGCATTTTTATAGTAACATTTTTGTAGAAACGCTTATTCGCAATTCAAACAAAATTACAGCAGAAACAATATTTGATTAAAAATTCACAACATCGTGCATTAGTTGTTGATTATTTTAATATTTGTCTTGTATGAAACTAAAACTGAAAAGTATTACACACACTAGAAAAAAAATATAGGAATTAAGTAACTCAATAATTAATAAGAGCTATATCAAAGTTCTCACTTATTTAACTATGTTTTGCAAAATACGAGCAAAGAAATTAGTTGGCACAAACATCAATGTTTAATATTTTATTATATTGATACAAATCACAAACTTGGACCACGTGCCACACCTTCCATATTTCTGGGACATGCTGCCAATCATTTTGGGCATCGTTGCCTTGATCTTAACACCAATAAAATTATCATTTCTCGTCATGTAACCTTTGATGAAACGGTGTTTCCGTTTCCCTCCACCAAATCCACTACCACACCTTCCTATGATTTTTTGGACGATTTTACTGACCTTATTTCCACAATTATTCACACCGCTCCCATTACTCCCGTTCCAGCACCGGTCCATACTCTACTAGTTGACGTACCTACACCGCCTACACCACCTACACCTCCTCCACTACCTACGCCTCAATCTGTGCCCCAAATTGTACCTGAACATGCACCCGCTCTCACTAATGATCCACTAACCGTGTCAATTTATCCTATGGTCACACGTTCTCGTATCGGGACTACTCATCCTAATCCTCGTTACGCTGGTCATGTGTCTACTATCTCTCCCTTACCTCGGTCTTATAAAGAAGCGTTTAATGATCCCAATTGGCGAAATGCTATGTTTGACGAGTATAATGCACTTATTAAAAATAAAACTTGGACTAGTGTACCTCGCAGGGAGGGGTGTCAATAATTGTTCGTGTATGTGGTTATTGGCCATTAGTTTTTGGCTGATGGCACTATTAGTCGGTTATAAGCTCGTTCTTGTTGCCAATGTAGAATCGCTGGTTGAGTGTGTTGATGATTGATGAGACTTTTAGTCCGGTTGTTAAGCCGGGCACTATTCAGACTGTTCTTAGTTTAGCTATTTCTCGACATTGGCCTGTTCATCAGCTTGATGTCAAGAATGATTTTTTACATGGTGACTTAGCTGAGACTGTTTATATGCATCAGCCTCTCGGTTTTCGGGACCCTGAGCATCCAGATTATGTTTGTTTATTGCAGCGATCTCTCTATGGTCTTAACCAGGCACCTCGCGCCTGGTTTTAGCGGTTTGCTGCTTACATTACTACTGTTGGATTTACTCCTAGTCGTTGTGACTCCTCTTTATTTATTTACAGTCAGGGTGATGATACAACGTTTTTGTTACTTTATGTGGATGACATTGTTCTCACTGCTTCATCTGATCGTTTGCTACAGCAGATTATAGCTTCTTTACATCGCGAGTTTTTTATGACAGATTTGGGTGCACTTAATTATTTTTTGGGTGACTCTTCTGGTATGTTTCTGTCACAGCGTAAGTATGCTATGGAGATTTTGGAGCGTGCTCATATGGTTGGTTGTAATTCTTCTCGGACTCCTGTTGATATTGAGTCCAAGTTGGGGGATGGTGGTACTCCGGTTGTTAATCCTACCTTATACTGGAGTTTAGCAGGTTCTCTTCAGTATCTCACATTCACTAGACCTGATATTACGTATGCAGTGCAGCAGGTTTGTCTTTATATGCATGATCCATGGGAGCCTCGTTTCTCTACTCTCAAGCGGATTTTGCGGTATGTTCATGGGACTTTGGACTATGGTTTACAGCTATTTTCATCTACTACTGACTCTTTGATTGCTTATTCGGATGCTGATTGGGCTGGTTGCCCGACTACGCGACGGTCTACTTCGGGGTATTGTGTTTTTCTTGGCAACAACTTACTCTCATGGTCCTCTAAGCGTCAGCCGACACTTTCTCGTTCCAGTGCTGAGGCTGAGTATCATGGTGTTGCCAATGTTGTTGCTGAGACATGTTGGATCCGGAATTTACTTCGTGAGCTTCATACTCCTTTATCTTCCGCCACTATTGTGTATTGTGATAATGTGAGTGTTGTGTACTTGTCTTCTAATCCAGTTCAACATCAGCGTACCAAGCACATAGAGATTGATATTCATTTTGTTCGGGATTTTGGTTGCTACTGGGCAGGTTCGCGTTTAAATGTTTCCTTCGCGGATTCAGTATGCGATTTCTTCTCTAGGGGCTTACCTTTTGGATTATTGATGAGTTTCATGACAGTCTTGTGTGTCCGTTGTCTCCCTGCTCCAACTGTGGGGGAGTGTTAGAGGCTTATGTTTTAGGCTCGGCCCAGGTTGCTTTTTTTTTTTTTTTTTTTTTTATTTTTTTTTCGGCTTAGGGTTATCTTTGTATTACTTGTATTTATACTCGACACTTTGTATGGTTTCATAATCAATATACACAGAACATTGTATCATCCTACATTTAATTCAGTCAAAAAGTTTTCATCTAAAATATATAATCATATAATACGATGCAATAACCATGCGAAAAAGATGACTACAACCAAGAACAATTTGACTAAGTTAAGAAACAACAACATACCTGAATCAAGTTAAGAGAATACAACATATATCAAAAAGGCTACATACCTCACGATCACAATCACAAACATAAAGTAACAATAAAAACGAATATGAGGAAAAAGGATGAAAAAGGAACTAACCATCGAACATGAAAATCTTTGTTGCAAAGCATGAGAGACCGTTCATTTCAAAACATCTGCAATAATTTAGGTCACCTCAGGCGGTGTTGCACAGAGCATGTAAAAACAATGAAAATTGCTTAGTTATCTTTGAACATGCATATGTTAGCAAACATAAAATAAAATCAAGTAGAGAACATACTAAAATTATGGAATGTCTTTTGAAAGTCAGCTGCTGAAGTGAAACTCACACCATGAGCCATTCGCTCTCTCGAATTTGATGCTTCAGAAAAAAGCTAGTAGAAGTGGCAATCCTAGAAGTTCTGCTACATACAATACAAGTAGTTTTAGTAAGCAATCCCAAACGTCCCACAAGTCCTATATATTACGTAGTAATCCTCGAGTTGTTTTAGAAATATATTGAAAAAATTAATGAATTCACCTGTTTAGGTACTTTCTTCTTTGTTTAGATTGACGCCATTGCGAGCAAGTAGATTAACAACTCACATCGATGTGCTGATCTGCAAAACATCAGTTTATATGAACTTGATTAAATATTTCCCATCGACAATAAGCAACATTTCTACCCAAGGAACAAAAGATGGTTTAGTTACCGAACCATATCTTTCGCGAAGGATATTTAAGATCAATGTCTTTATAAACTTCATAACTTGGCATACATACATCAATGTTGTCAATGGATATGTCATCTGCAACAAAATTACACGTACGATTTAGTAGAATAAAAGATGACTTTAAAAAGAAGATATATGTGTGTTATGAACTTTTTAAGGCGATTAATAGGTTTTTATATCCTAATACATTTGGGTAGACTTTCATTGGACCCGTTCTTTAATTAAATAACAGACCTAAACCTTTTCGGCTACACTGTTAAAAAGACATACTTTCCTGGTGTCGGGTCCTTTTGCTGTGAGATTAACCTGTATTGGTTATCTGAGTGTTAGCCAATGTCTGAATAAGAAAAAGAATAACAAACGTTAGCAATAGACAGTGAGAACATGAAGTACAAGAATATTAAAACAGCTGATAACATTAAATTTCAACAGAACAGCTACGTGCCCTGGCGTTCCTTGCATTAGTCGTAGGGTATGTTTGTGAGCATATATGGTTGTGTTGGGTCGACCTTTTTCTTTTCCTACAACTTGAAGACAATTCAAGTAGGTTCTAATATGTTTATAAACAAAAGAATTTAAAAAACAGTTTAAAAATAGTGTTAAGAATACGACAAATGAAGGATGCGAGAAATACCACAAACCTTCAGGTTTGCTGTTCTATGTCTGCAGATTTTTTCAAGCGATGGACATTACTCATTTCCAGTCAAAGCAAGACCAAATGAACTGTTTTGCATACATTGATTAACAACAGTCTCTTCAACGGCAATTGACTCAAACCTGTTGGATCATCACAGTTTGATAAAGTAATCGATCAACTATAAGCTAAATTTTGTTAAACGATGTTTTATCAATTCGTGAATGAGGGTATGTGTAACAATAACATTTCGAGGCTAAGTCTTTTGAGTACAAGTATCGGTACCAAACACCCGACGTGGCTGTAATCACACACTAGGTGTAACTGCCCAGCCAAGATACAGGTCTTGGTAAACTACGCATACTAATATTAGGCTTATACAGACCCTTTTTCACAGGCGACATTCAATCTAATATTAGGCTATACAGACCATTTTTCACCGATTAATACGATGTTTCAACAAAGACGTCATAACTTGCGATTTTTCACGGAAAACCCTCTAAATAAGGATTGTGACTTGATATTAGTTAAACTTGGGTATGGCAGGTCTATGTTAAGTTTTTTGGTAAAAAGAGGAGGAAGAAAGGGCCATTAAATATTCCTTTCATGTGGGAAATTTGAACCATTGTTTTCTCTTGTTGCTCGCGTGATATGATTAAAATCACAAGCTATTACATACTTTTGATTGACTGCCATTTATTAACATAATTACAAATAATGAGTCATTTCTATGTTGTAGGTTGAGATCCACAAAGACCCCCACATTGTCATAGATCCAATGAAACCATCCAAGCCATCCATCTATGATTGATCCAAGGGTCCAGATTTTACCCCTCTTTAACACTAAGGGGTATTTGTGTCACATATTTAAACTTAAATATCACACATTCTCACACTTTTTGTAAAAAAAAAACACAGACCTCAAAACCACTTGCCGGCGACCAATCCAAGAAACTTTTTCCGGCGAACTCTACCAACAAAAATGACGAACACGCCGACAAGCAGCCTTCCTCAGGCGACGACTACTAAACTTCCTCCAGCGACCTTCACGACTACCAACCTTCCTCCGGCACCAACCTCCACCACCACCAGTCACCTTCCTCCGGCGACCTCCTCGACCAGTCACCTTCTTCCATCGACTTCCACGGCTAGGGCTTGTAATATAAATGAGCATATGTCGACATCCACGGCTAGGGCTTGTAATATAAATGAAGCAGATTTGTTTGTTGTTCCGGTTGTTGGAGAAGAAAATCTTCTTATAGAGGCTGAAATAGAAGAACTTGATGATGTTACTATGAATGAAGATGTAGAAGCCAATGTCATTCTACAACCAGGTAAATCATATATGATTCTGTGTAAAAAATGTTTTTTGATGAATGTGATGTGTTTGTTATATGAGTATTGTGTTTGTTAAATGATTCTGAGTATTCTGAATATTTAGGAAAATCATATATATATACGATTCATGCATATATTTGAATCATATATCATTAATAGTAAATGTACCTAACACAAAATCATATATGATTCTGTAACAGTTAAAATCAATACACCAAGACCAAGTTTATACCTTCACAATGAGACACCCGGAGGAACGACATATTGGGAACCAAATGTTGATGAGCCGTACTTACCTCTTGAGGGGAAACGTTTTGATACGATAGAGGAATGTGTTGAGTTTTATAGTGTTTATGCTGAAAATGGAGGTTTTGAAGTTAAAAAATCGGCACAAAAGAAAACTAAAAGTGGTATGGTTAGATCAAAGTATGTCATGTGTAACAGGGAAGGGGTTCCAAAGGAGATAAACATTAACACATTGGATCCTCAAAACAATGATAAACAAGTTAGGAATACGAGATATCGTATAACAGGTTGTATGGCACGAATAAAGGTTGATTTGGATCATGTTTCGGGAAAGTATGAAATAACTAAGTTTGTTGCTAAGCACAACCATCAATTACTTCCAAAAGAGTATAAGCATCTAACAAAGAAACAAAGAAAGATGCCTCAAGCCGAAAAAATGTTTGTTGTGAGAGCTTCAACAATGAGACTAGGCGCAACAAAGGCACACAACTTGTATTGCAAAATGAAAGGTGGAACTCAGTATGTTCATGGAACTAGTGAAGACTTTAAGAATCATATAAGGGATGTTAATGCATTTATAGGAGAAAGTGACGCGCAAATGCTAATCAACAAGATGGAAAACAGGAAGAAGTTTGTGCCAAACTTCACGTTTCACTATTTGGTTGAAAACAGTGAATTAGTTGCAATGTTTGGCCGACGAAGTGGCCTAAATGAACTACAAGGTGTTTGGAGATATTATCTCTTTTGATGAAATCTTTTCCTCCTGAACTAACAAGTAAGATGTTATCATTCTGTTTATATGAACTGTTATGTTATGTTCAATCATATATGATTCATGGTGAATCATATATGATTCATGGTGAATCATATATGATTCATATGTCATTTTAATTGAAGTATTATGATTTTCTAAACAAAATCAAATGAATTATTTGTAGGTATGACATGGTTTTTGTTCCATTCACCGGGATAGATAATCACTTAAAGTGCGTGAACTTTGGCTCGGGAATGCTTTTAAGAGAAGACACAGAAGCTTACACATGGCTACTAACATCATTCATGACTGCTCACGAAAAGCAACCGACAATGGTTGTAACGGATCAAGATGGAGCAATGAAAAGGGCAATTGAAGCAGTTCTTACAGAATCTATACCATCAAAGTTTATGCATGTGACATATCTATGCAAAAAGTTCAGCAAAAAGGTATTTTGAAAATTAATCTTTAATATCATATCTGTGATGAATCATATATGATTCACCATGAATCATATATGATTCACCATGAATCATATATGATTCATTCACCATGAACCATATGTGATTATATTAGAATCATATATGATTCACTTACATTTGCTTGCAATATCTCTTAAATCATATATGATTCATTTACAGATCTGTCCAGAAATATATGATGAAACTGATTTCAAAGAGCGCTTCGGCAAACTTGTGTGGAATATGTTCATGGAGCCGTTAGAATTTGAAGGAAAATGGTCAAAACTAGTTGAAGACTTTGGATTGCAAAACCACAAATGGATGACAAAGATGTTTGACCTTCGACACATGTGGTTACCGGCTTATTTTATTCACTCGCCATTGTTTGGATTGATGAGGAAATTCATCAAGATCTGAGAGTGGAAAATTGCATTCTTCAAAAATTTCACAAAATCACGGGTTCAACGTTGGTGAATTTCAGATCGTGCTTCTGAGTACGCATGGAAAGGCAATGCTATAGGCAAGAAGTGTTGGACTTTGGAACGTTTGACTCGGCACCAAAACTTCATACAAAGTTAACAATTGAAGGGGTTTGGGCATGCCAAATACAAGACTTTAAAAAAGAAGAAGGTTGTGAGATCGTTAAGGTTAGAGACATAAGAGCAGGTGCTTATAGAACACTTTATACAGAGGAAGGAAAAGAGACGGTGATTCAAGAAAAAGACAAAGTAGTAGATTACAAGGTAATTTTAAAAAAAAAAACTTGCCTACTGTTATATTCTAATGTAAGAATCATATATGATTCATTGTGAATCATATATGATTCATGGTGAATCATATGATTCACATAAGAATCATATATGATTCTAATGTGAATCAAATATGGTGAATCATATTTCTAATAACTTTTCTTTTTCTTATGTTGAATAATTAGGTTGTGCGTAATCCTGAAGACGGTTCGGTTGAATGTACTTGTAGGCATTTTCTTCGTTATGGGTTTCTATGCCGACATGTATTTTGTGTTTTGAAGAATTGTAATATTGGGGTGATTCCAGAAAGATACATTTTGAGGCGTTGGAGAAGGGATTTAATACCACCTGCATTGAGAAGAAACACAAATAGATATGGAGAGAAAGACGAAGCAATTGAAAAATTAACAAATGAGGCAAATTATGTGGTAGACGAATGCTTGTTTTTGTTAAGAAAAGATGAAGAACAATTGAAGCAGTTTGTGGAAAAGTTGGAGAATATAAAGAAAGAAATTCAGGTTAAACTGCCTAACCCTCCTTCTCAGAAAACGGGTGATGTGATTGAAGATATCTATGCAATTAAGAAGCCGAATCAAAATCTGGTAAATAATCCACAAAAGGCTAGCAACAAAGGTGGTCGAAGAGGAGAACGAAGAAAAAGTGGAAGGGAAATAGCAATGAAAGCTAAGGCTAAAAGGGCTCGGAAATGTGGATACTGTGCAGAGATAACAAACAAGCACACAAAAACTACTTGCCCGTTAAATCCAAAATATATAGCAAAACTAGCGAGAACTAAAGCTGCTGCCGAACAAGAAAGGAGAATTGCTGCTAGTGCTACTGAACAAGAGGACAGAAACAGTGATACTGCACACATTGTTGATAAGGAACAATCAAATACAGCTTCTTGAATGGTTTTGCATTTTAAAAAAAAAACTTAGCTTATATTTTTTTTCCTTTATTTTATTTGTAATACTGTCGAAAAAGTGTTTGAGATTTTAATTGAATTACTTTATGTTTAATGTTCTAGCAGATTTGATAGTTTAAACTGTTTTGTACGTATGATTAAAGTTGTCTTGTATGAATCATATATGATTCATGTATGAATCATACATGATTCATTCATGGATCATATATGATTATCTATGAATATGATTATCTATGAATCATATATATATCAAAGATTAATCAAAGAAGGAAAGCAATATTTAAATTTCATAGCATCAGATTTTGAAATGCAACTACTACCATCAGAAAAAGATACCAGAATCAGTTAAAAACAACTACCATCAACAACTACCATCAACTACCATCAACAACTACCATTAGTTTTACAAAAATTTATACCATTCAGAATCAGTTAAAAACAAGAAAATCCTTCTTCGAGGCTCCTTTTCCTTCGCTTGATCAACCGCTTCTTTCACACCTACATACTACATTGGCCGTTATCAGTCTCTTTTCCAATTGCTTTGGGGTGGATCACGATTACTTCCTGTTCTTAATTGCATCAACATCATTGAGGACCTCGCTTGCGCCGTATTATTTGTTCATACGTGTGGAAAGCGAATTCATACATTTTACTTGATACAAACATTGAACTGGTGCAACATAGTTCTTGGTTAGAAAATCTTATTACCTCTTGCGCTGTAAACTTTTGAAAACCTGTTCAATAGATTCTTCACATAAATCCGAAACTCCCTATTCTTAGTAGCATCATGACCAACGTAATTTCTCCATATGAATCATTGCAAATTCCCAACAATATGTACAATGATTATTTGATGTTTTCAACTTCAACTTTGGGATATGTATGGTCTAATTTTTAGCAAACAGCTTCGTGGACTTGAATGGTTCTGCTCTTTTAGATACCTATGAAACAAACTTCTTCTACAATGCTTCAAAGTACAAGGAAGCTTGTGATCCTCTTGTAAGTTTTTAAAAAAATTCATATGATTCCAGATACTTGTTTTTATTTTTATATATATGTATATGATTTTCTATGAATCATATATGATTCACCATGAATCATATATGATTCAGTTTGAGCATTTAAATTTTGATATATGTACAGTTTTTTTATTTTTGCTTTTATCTGTTTTGTATTGTAGAAGAAGTTGTTTTCTAGGTATCTAAAAGAGCAGAACCATTCAAGTCACGAAGCTGTTGCTAAAATGAGACCATTCATCCCAAAGTTGAAGTGGCGAACTTCAAATAATCATGTAGATTGTGGGGTATTTGCAATGATTCATATGGAGAATTACGTTGGTCATGCTACTAAGAATTGGGAGTTCGGTTTATGTGAAGAATCTGATGAACAGGTTTCAATGTTACAGCGCTTGAGGTATAAGATTGCTACCAAGATTATGTTGCACCAGTTCAATGCTGTTTCAAGTAAAATGTTTGATTTCGCTTTCACGTTTGAGACAAATAATACTGAGCAAGCGAGGGTCTCAATGATTGTTGATGCAATTAAGAACAGGAATAATCGTGATCCACCCAAGCAAGTGAAAGAGACTGATACGGCCAATGTAGTTGTAGGTTGTGGAAAGAAGCGGTTGATCAATGCGAAGGAAAAGGGGCGTCGGAAAGAACGTGGATTTATTTGTTTTTAACTGATTTGACTTGGTATAAATTTTTGTAAAAATAATGGTAGTTGTAGATGGGTAGTTGATGGTAAGTTGTTGATGTTGTTGTTTTTTAACTGATTCTGGTATCTTTTATGATGGTAGTCGTTGCATTTCATAATACTGTTGCTTTGAAATTTAAATATTGCTTTGCTTCTTTGTTTTATCTTTGATATATGATATTATGATTCATAGATAATTATAGTCATAGATATCATATTATGATCCATGATTTGGAAATCATGGTTATGATTATTCATGAATCATATATGATTCATCAAGAAAACTATTACTCATACGTACAAAACAGTTTATAATATCATATATGCTGGAACTTTAAACATTTAAAGTAATTCAATTTAAAAATCTCATACACTTTTTCGACTGGTATACAAATAATATAAAGGAAAAAAAAATATAAACTAAGTTTTTTTTTTAAATGCAAAACCATTCAAGAAGCTGTATTTAGATTGTTCCTGATCAAACTATGTGTGCTGTTTATCACTGTTTCTGTCCTCTTGTTCAGTAGCACTAGCAGCAATTCTCCTTTCTTGTTCGGCAGCAGCTTTAGTTCTCGCTAGTTTTGCTATATATTTTGGATTTAACGGGCAAGTAGTTTTTGTGTGCTTGTTTGTTATCTCTGCACAGTATCTACATTTCCCGAAGCATTTATAGGCCTTAGCTTCATTGCTATTTCCATTCCAATTTTTCTTCGTTCCTCCTTCTTCGATCACCTTTGTTGCTAGCTTTTGTGGATTATTTACAGATTTTGATTCGGCTTTCTTTATTGCATAGATATCTTCTATCTCTTCACCGTTTCTGAGGAAGGTGGTTAGGCAGTTTAACCTGATTTTCTTTCTTTATATTCTCCAACTTTTTCAAAAACTGCTCTCAATTTTCTTCATCTTTTCTTAAACAAAAACAAGCATTCGTTCTACACATAATTTGATCATTTGTTAAATTTTTCAATTACTTCGTCTTTCTCTCTCATAATCTATTTGGGTTTCTTCTCAATTGAAGGTGGTATGAAATCCCTTCTCCATCGCCTCATAGGTATCTTTTGGAATCACCCCAATATTACAATTCTTCAAAACACAAAATACATGTCGGCATAGAAACCCATAACGAAGAAAATGCCTACAAGTACATTCAACCGAACCGTCTTCAGGATTACGCACAACCTAATTATTCAACATAAGAAAAAGAAAAGTTATTAGGAAAAGTTGATTCACCATAATGTGATTCACAATTAGAATCATATAGATTCTTTATGTGAATCATTGTGATTACAACCATGAATTAATATTTGATTCACAATGAATCATATGATTCTTACATTAGAATATAACAGTAGGCTAGTTTTTTTTTTTAAATTATGGTATCTATACTTTGTCTTTTCTTGAATCACCGTCTCTTTTCCTGCCTCTGTATAAGTGTTCTTATAAGCACATGTCTTATGTCTTAACCTTAACGACTCTCTCAACCTTCTTCTTTTTTAAAGTTCTTGTATTTGGCATGCCCAAACCCTTCATATATTTCCGTTTGAACAAGTACGATATTGTCTAGTGTATACTTTACAAGCGATGGATTCTCAATTGTTAACTTTGTATGAAGTTTTTTGGTGCCGAGTCAAACGGTCGAAAGTCCATCTCTTCATTGCCTATAGCATTGTCTTTCCATTGCGGATTTCGAAGCAATCATGTGAAAAATCACCACGTTGACCGTGATTTTGTGAATTTTTGAAGAATGCATTTTCACTCTCAGATCTTATTGTAGTTTTCTCATCAATCACAACATGGCGAGGTGAATTAAATAAGCCCGGTGGTGGGGGGGTGTAACCACATGTGTCGAGGTTCAAACTTACTTTGTCATCCATTTGTGGTTTTGCATTAGAAGTCTTCAACTAGTTTTTGACATTTTCCTTCAAATTTTCTAACGGCTCCATGAAACATATTTACACACCAAGTTTGCCGAAGCGCTCTTTGAAATCAGTTTCATCATATATTTCTGGACAGATCTGTAAATGAATCATATATGATTTATGAGATATTGCAAGCAAAGGTAAGTGAATCATATATGATCTAATAGAAATCAATATGGTTCATGGTGAACTGGAATTCATATATGATTCATTGGTGTATCATATATGATTCATGGTTGAATATATATGATTCATACAGATTGATATTAAAAGGCTTGAATTTTCAATATACCTTTGATGAACTTTTTGACATGATATGTCACATGCATGAATCTGTGTTGTAATTCTTAAGAACTGCTTCAAATGCCTTTTCATTGCCTCCATCTTGAATCCGTTACAACCATTGTCGGTTGCTTTAGTGAGCAGTCTTGTAATGATGTTAGTAGCCATTGTTAGCTTCTGTGTCTCTCTTAAAAGGCATTACCGAGCCAAAATGTTCACGCACTTTTAAGTGTTTATCATTCCCTGTGATTGGAACAAAAACCATTACATACCTACAAATAATTCATTTGATTTTTGGTTTAGAAAAATTCTAAATAGCTTCAATTAAAATGACTATGAATCATATTAGGATTCACCATGAATCATATATGATTTCCATGATCTCATATATGTATTATTGAACATACCATAACAGTTCATATAAACAGAATGTGTTTAACATTTATTGTTAGTTCGGAAGTTGAAATCAATAATGATATATTATCTCCAAACTCCTTTGTAGTTGCTTTTAGCAACTTGTCGGCCTAAAACTATTGCAACACTAATTACTGTTTTCAACCCAAATAAGTGAAACTGTGAAGTTTGGCACAAAATTCTTCTTGTTTTCCATCTTGTTATTAGCATTTTGCGCGTCACTTTCTCCTATAAATGCATAACATCTTATAGATTCTTAAAGTTCTTCACTTGTACCATGTACTTAATGAGTTTCCACCTTTCATTTTGGCAATACAAGTTGTGGGCTTTGGTTTTTTTGCTTATCCTATCTTTTACTTCATTTGCTATATATTGTATATATATGTTCACTGGGCCTTAGCTCAGCCGCATTTTCTTTTTCCGCGGCAGGTATTAAACGGGAAGCTGGGAAATGAGAGATGTATGTAGGAAGAGTAGAAGACCTACCTTAGTGAACCTTTATCTTTTGAATAATGTTTGGAAGACCTTTATCTTTTAAAGTTTTGCATTTAAACCCTTTATGTCAGAAATTTTTATACTGTTGGAAGTTATTTTGTTTTATGACTTGGTATTTTTAATTAATAAAGTATTCCGCTTGCATTTATATGTTCTGATATAACACTATAACGTAACTCTTTGTCTCATTATGAGATCGGGATGTTACAATTATGGTATCAGAGTTGCCAGGTTACGCCCTGTAGAACCTAGGTTATGACTTGTGAGGATTGGGTAGACATTAGGCTTTCTTTCGTATTTTGATATTATTGCTTCCTTTCGTATTTTGATCTTAACTTTAAATTATCTCCGTTGTTTCATTCATTGATTACCTACTACTAAGGGGCGAGTATTTTCTTCGACCAAGGATCAGGCGGCTAACACATTTTGCGGTTTCTGTTTCATTTACTAAACACCATAGCATCTTCCCTATGCTACTTAATTATACCTTTTCGATATCTACGCCTATGAAAAGTCTGACCACGAATATCTGTCGGCTTCATATTGATAATAAGATTCGTTTTGCTAATTTATTTCCCTTAAAAATGAGTGATTTTGATTTTATTCTTCGTATGAATTAGTTGACTGTTCATCGCGCCCCTATCGTTTGTCATACCAATCGTGTCATCTTTGGTAATCTGAATCTGAATATATCTACCTATTTCAATTTTGATTCCAATTTCGAGGACGAAATTTTCTTTTTAGAGGGGAAGAGTTGTAAAACCCAAAAAATTGTCAATTTTGAATATAACATAAAGTTTAAATAAAAGAATTTAGAAATAAAAACCTTAGGTTATGATTTTTTGAAATATTGGAAATATAATATAAGGTATTTAAATTTAGAAAAAAAATATAAAACTTATAAAAATTACATATATGGCCGGCCCCTATATTAATAAAAAAATATATAAATAAATTTTGTGATTTTGTTATTTAGATTATTTACTTTCTAATTTTGTTTAAATCCTATTTTAAGAGATAAGTATAAAATGTTTTGTCTAATATTTTTGTAATCTTCCTAAAAGATGAAAATTTATTTTTGTCCCCCCTTGTTCTCATCCATATGGCCGAATTTTTGGAAGGAAATAAAACAAGAATCATTTAATTTTGATAAAACATTTATCAAGGGAAAGAAGTGTGAAAAATTTAATATGTATCTCTTAATTTTCCAACAAGTTATTTTGTCTCCCTTCCCCTATAAAACCTCCCTATGGCCATCCATGCATCCTCGTTCTCACCAATTTCATAAAAAAAATCTCTCTTCATTCTATTAGTATTCCTCCATTGAAGGTGCTAGCAAGAAGAAAGTATAGGTGTTCCTAGTTGTTTTTGAAGGTTTTAGGTGCTAATTGAGTGTGTAATCCTCCATTATTTGGTGTAATCTTGGTGTGTGATTGTGTTTATCTCATCTTCTCCATCATCCATTGGTAATCACTCCTCTCTTTGTTTTTTTTAAATCTTGTCACCATGATTCTTAAACTAGTTTTCTCATAAAAACATGAATATTGAAAGGATTAATCTTGTGTAAAAGTTTTATCAATGTCTTCATAAATAAATCTTTTGAATACAATTTGATTATATGTTATGAACCCTAAGACAATTATTAAAAGTGGTATTAATGAAAAACTACAAGTTTTGAAACCCTAGCCTGTTAATTATTGAAGTTAAGTACATTTTTGGTCCTTATGGTTTGGTGCATTTTCTCACTTTTTGTCCAAAAATTAAAAAAGGCTTGGTTTTGGTACAAAACACATAGTTTCGTTCCACTTTTGGTCCAAAAGACATAGTTTCGTTACACTTTTGGTCCAAAAGACATAGTTTCATTTCACTTTTAGTCCTAAAATTTTAGTGCAAATTCACGGGATTGGACTAAAAGTGGACCGAAACTATGTTTTTAGACCAAAACTAAAAAATTTTTGAATTTTGGACCAAAAGTGAAATTGCACCAAACCATAAGGACCAAAAATGTACTTAACTCTAATTATTGGGGATGATTAGGGTTTTTGTTGATTAAAATTTTGGGCAGAAAATTAGGTCATGATCAACGAGGTATAACTTGTTTATAAAAATAGCTTTTAACATGATTCTTGAGTCTATGATTAAGTTCAATGAGTCTAGTTTCTGGAACAATTGAGTTTGTAATTTTTCAAGGTCGGGAAGTATGGTTTTTGGGTGTTAAAAGATTAAGTGACAATTATGGAAATTCAGTTCTAAAAATTCTGAAAATTTAGTTCTAAAAATTCAGTATGACATCTGTTTGGCAGGTTTTCGTTATCCGTTCGTTATCGTATCTTTTACTTCATTTGTTATATATTGTGTATATCTCAACCGCGTTTTCTTTTCCCGCGACAGCTATTAAGCGGGAAGCATGGAAATGAGAGATGTGTGTAGGAAGAGTAGAAGACCTACCTTAGTGAACCTTTATCTTTTGAATAATGTTTGGAAGACCCTTATCTTTTGATGTTTTGTATTTAGACCCTTTATGTCAGAAATTTTTATACTATTGGAAGTCATTTTGTTTTATGACTTGGTATTTTTAATTAATAAAGTCTTCAGCTTGCGTTTATATGTTCTTATATAACACCATAACGTAACTCTTTGTCTCATTATCAGAGCGGGATGTTACAACATATATTTGGTCCATTATTGGACGTGAATCTACCATTTTGTAAGAATTACATTTGGAAACAATAAATTTCTTACTTGTTGCGTCTTCCGTGAAGTAACGTTCCTCGAGAGCATTCTAAAGTTCCTTAGCCGTGGAATAGTTATGATATACGTCGAAGAGCGGATCCGACATAGCATTGAGGATATGTCCACGACAAATGAAATCGTCATTTTCAAACTTAAGACGCTCACGGGACGCAGCCAGGGTTTCGTCTTCAGATTCCTCGGGGTACAGCTTGGTCAGGATATATGCAACTTTCAATGTGGCTAAAAGAAATTGCATTTTCTTTTGCCAACGCTTGAAACTTCCACTATCGAAACGGTCCAACTTCACTATGTCAACTGACATTTGCATCAGGTTCTTGGACGCCATCTTGATTCGGAAATTGCTTTAAGATTGTTAGTTTCGGGGTTTGACAAAGATGGTTTTATGATGATGTATTTCGTACTACTACTTGTTACTTCAAGGCGAGTTCTCTCTATCCTTAAAGCAATTTCACCCCCATCGTTCTTTCGAACAATCACACTACACGAAGTGGTGATAATCCGGATGAACTACCGAGTTATCGAGGTTTTTAAAACACTACAAATAATAGTTCTATAGCACTATTATTTATAGCAATCAGGTATAAAAGAAAGGTTTTGTATGTGTTTATTTTTGTTTTGGATGATCAAAAAACGCTGAAAGAACCCAATATTTATAGGCAATCTCGTGACCATTCAAATAGTCGCATTAGTTTACAAAAAGGTTCTATCAGTGACGGTTTAGCAACGACTTAGTGACAGAAAAAGCGTCACTAATCTTTATTGCCAGAAAAAATCGCGATGCTTCATTTACAAACACCATATCAACAGATCTAACCACCAACTTTTCGAATTGACGCGTCTTCTCTATAATAAATTTAATTAGCGACGGTTTTGTGATAGAAAAATTGTCGCTAATAGAAATTTCATGGATCAAAACCAAAACATAACAAAACTCTTTATTTTTTTTCCTAAGACTTGACCCAAATCAACTTATGTTTGTTTTTGAAAATAATTACCCAGCAGGTCACTCGTTACAATAGGTAAGTATACACTACAAGGTGATGAGGTTGAAAGGAAAATGAATGATTTAGTTAACAAGTCTTTGTTTGCACAATTAAAAGTTACTATAAAGAAAGGAGCTCGTGTTAGTCATTTGAATTTTGAGGTAAGGAAATGGCTTAGAAGGAAGGAAATAGGTGGAAGACAATGCAAATTTAAGCATAGAAAGCGAGAATTTGACATATGGAAATGGCCAACGGGGAAAAAGGAAATAAGGAAAGCGTCACGTGTGGGAATTAAGTATGATGTGGGTGATTGTATCTACATAAAGTTGCAGCCATATATGCAAATTAGTGTGAGGAAAATGCACAAGTGTTCTGCCAAAGTAATTGACTAAGTGATTGTTAAAGTGGGTAAAGTTGCTTATAAGTTGGGTCTATTAAAGAATGCTAAGATTCATCATGTGTTCTATGTATCCCAACTGAAGAAAGGCTGAGATAGGGACTTTTCCTGTATGTGATGATGTTGGTATAATTTTAGTTGGTTCACAAGTTATTTCAGATAAAAGGATGCAAAAGGGGGGGTGATAAGGTTGTATATGTGCTTGTGCTTGTTTAATGGGCAAGTGGTATTGTTTGTGCTGCATGGAAGAGGATTGAAGAGTTGATGAAGTGTTTCATTCGGTTCTCTTTAGATGCTTAAAGTAAGGCATCATTTCAAGAGGAATGGATTGATATGAGTCAAGGTGGACTAGCCGTTTGGCACGTGAGGGGCACAGGTAAAGTTTAAATACTCTACACGTGAGGTGCACGTGTAGAGCTCTAACAGCTTTTCCCGACTAAACTCTTAGTATAAATACCCTGTTTGTTCTTTATTTCGATTCATCTTTGATTTGTAACTTTTCTCTCTCACTTCCTGTAACAACTTTGTATGATTTATGCTGTTAAGCTAATCGGCTATCATTGAGTTTGAAGGTCTAAATCTTGTTTTAGTATTAAGATTTCATTTTCTTCTCTAGTTCTTATACCATTTCATTCTTGAAATCTATAAGTTCATATCAATGTAATTAGTTTTTTATGCATTCATTCCCTTCACTTTGAGCCTATTAATTTTCTAGCTTGTATATTTACTTGTCATAACCAAATTTTGACCCATACATGCACTTTTTTGGAATTGTTTTGCATCAATGAACCCTTGTTAAAGATTACGAACCCTTCATGCCTAATTATGAACCCTCTTAGATAAACCTCCATCTACCCATTTTATTTTTCATCTTCTTACTTGGGGGTTAATTTCGACCACGATTCACAGGTTTCTCTCAAACCCTAACTAATTTATTTTCCATTAATTTACACTTGCTTTGTGGATGTTTTTTTACTTTTAAATGCTTATGAATCATGACTATCATGTATTAATTTGTAATAATAGCCTCATAGATTATGGCAATGTTAAGTTACTAGTTCAAAATATTATTGCATTGCTAACAATATATTTGATAAGTACCAAATTGTAAGATAGGATTAACAATCAGGATCACTCGAAATTGTTATAAGAACAAACAAGATCTATCAAAAACAGAATCAAGATCGAATGGTGTTCTTGGATTGATTACTTGTTACTGAATGTTTACAAAGTATTGGAAATGACAGAGAAAGAGATTACAAATCATAAGCTGGCTACAAATGTGAATGACAATTGATATTTAAAGGGATGGTTTAGGCGGGAAAGTTGGTTAAAGCCAAGCCTGAAAAAGAACAAGTACACCTCACGTGTCTGGGTTTAGACCAAACTCGTGCACCTCACATGTCACAATCAGCTTTTAACTAAACGTAGCTTATCAATCCATTCCCCTTAAAATGATCTTCACCTCAAGATCTGCAAACTAATAAGAAAACTGTAAGATTCAATCACCCTACAACCTGGATACTAGTGCGGAATAAATCTGATCTTGAAGATGAACACAACCCATCTGATTATTATGACAAAAAGGAGAAAAAATGCACAAGAATATAACCCTCAATATTACATATTTATTGAGTAAAGAAAAGAACGAAATACAAAACCCCTCCTCCTCACCTCCTTTTATAGAGATGAAGGGGAGGATGGGCTTGGGACGTAGAGAAACCCAACAACACTAATATGGCTATAATTAGAGCTAAATTTACACTAAACCCCCTAACCTATTGACTAAAGTGAATACTATATCTAACAATTTCCACCTTAGTATCACTATTAGTCAATACCGATACGCAGCAACTTCGACCTGTGCTAAAACCTCGGACCGGGAACTGCCTTTTACCAAGGCACCGGTAGTAATACATGCTACTTGTCACACCCCCAGACGGGGCCTAGACAGAATACGTGTCTGAAGGCATGACGTTCCTGGATATCTCAAGTACAAATCATAAAGAACGACCTCTAAGTACGTTTAAAAATAAACACCGTTGCATAGACTTAAAATAATAATAAGTTTACATCAATTAAATTTAAAAGATTCAAAAGTTAAAGTGCGGAAGCTTTAATAAGTTCAACAACGGTATTTAAGATAACCTGGATGAAATCTGAAAACTGGTTCGGGAAATTAGACTTCATATAGATTAGGCAACATCTTCTAAGCTAAGCACATGAGAAAAACATGCTTAAAATGGTCAACATAAAGTTGAGTGAATTCATAGGTTTAATTTGATGTAATAGTGAACCACAAGATTTTACCGGCCAGCGACAGTTATAACAAATACAACTTCACAAAAAAGATATTTATGTTGCACTAAGCTCATGACACCGATGCTAATTCTGAGTCATAGCTTTCATATAGCTATAGGTTGCATTGCCCTAGAGGAAACCCGAAATAAGATTTCCTATCTGAAATTCGACATGACATATATCCGTTTAATCGGGCGACCCGTGGGTAGTAAGTGCGACTTACCCGGATAGGGGTAATTAGTCCCAATAGATATATTTATTCACTCGCACTACCTCAACCGGTCCTACGGTCAAGAGATTAACAGTTCATGATAGTTTTGGGCAATAGGAGGTCTAACGCTACTTAGGCAACACACAAACAGGGAAAAATTCTCAGGAAAGTACTTGTGTCCGATTCTAAAAACAAGCAATGTCTCTCACCCCAAAGTTATAAAACATTTATTCAAAACGAGTAAAAGTGCAGGGCTACGAACTCACCTTGATGATAAGGTAAAGAGTATACGTCAAAAGTAGGGTCACTCGAAACGAACGGTAGTACACGGGTATGACCTAGAAGAATACGGGTTTCGATTTAGTCTTGGAAAGTTAACGAATGTGATTGATGCATGAACGTTTATTACTCATTTTTGGTAAACGTTATTTGTGTATTAAAACATTAGTGATCGGTTTTTATGGAAAGTCTTAGTGATCGTATATTATTTTTAACGTATAAATAAACTTGTCATTATAATTTGACATTTCTAAATCGTTAAGAAATTTAGTCAAAACATTTATTATTTATGTTTTCTAAATAATTTCTAAGTATAAGATTTTTACAAAATTTTGGCATGACCTGTTCGTGTTTACTCATTTTCCAAAGTCGTAGACTTTATCAAAAACCAATTTTAAACTACTCCCAAATCACAATTTACAATTTACAACTCTATACCATCGTTTTCCATTTAAAACAAATCCACGAGTCACTAAAACTCTTATTGGGCTTTTAGGCCCACTAAGCCTTTAATATGCCGAAGTACGAAATAAATAAGTCCGATATACTAAGAAGATAACAAGCGAGTTCTAGGTTCATCAATAAGCTACCACAAGCTCATAATAAACCGAGACAAAATAAGCCGAACCCATAAGCTTATGAATAAGCTTGGGCCGTGGGTTTATGTTATGGGTGACGTGGGCTTGTAGACCCATTAAGTCTTATTTGGGCTTATTAGTTAAGTCAAATAAGCTTAATGTTTTACCCTTCCAAAAATAAGCTAGAAATAAGCACATTAAATTTAAGTTACAAGAAATAAGCTTAAGAAAATATTTCTTTATGTTTTCCCATTTATTCGTGTATATGTATATGCTAAAATAAGCTCAAAATACTCAAACAAGCTCTCAAATAAGCTCTTATATATAAGCCGAATACAATAAGCTCAATAGTACAAATATTATTACATGAAAATAACCACGATCACAAAACTATGATTTCCTTATGTTCCTTTTTATAAAATTTGAACTATATGTATACCTTTTTAAGGTTTATGTAGTTTCAAAATCATTCTTTTTACAAAACAAGTTGTACAACAAAGGTTTATGCATCAAGAAGAGTAGAAAAGTACAAGTTATTTAAGGATTTGAAGACTTACAAAGAAAAATGATATTTAGAGGCGAACAAAGATCAAGAACAACCCAAACGTTGTTTATTTTATACCCGAATGATCTTAGATGATCAAACCTTCAACTTGTGTGTTTTAGAGATTGAAAGTAAAACATGTATGGTTTGGTAAGTGTTTGTGTTGGTTCGTGTGTTTTAGAGAGAGAGATCACAAGAGAAATGTTTTTGTGTGTGTAGGAAGTGAATGAGAATGAATGATATATGACAAGATGCTCACACACACTCACACACACTTGTATGTGCCGATTGGTTAGGGGACAAGGGATAGGGGACCAAAATGATCTACCTATCACACCATTACTAGTACTAGTCCTTTACCTTAATTCTTGCTTGCATGTCTAGAGAATACATTTCAAAATTTGAATCTTATGCATGTATATACATGCATATCTGGTTGCAAGTGAGGCCAGGGGGGGGACCAAAAGTGGCCTCCAATTTCTAGGAAACTAGTGCTAAAAAACATTTAATTTCTAAAGGTCTAGCATACATGACAAGGTATTGTTTAAATTCCACGGAACACGTAATTAACGAAACGAGTAACGACATCACTTAAAATTATGAAATTTTATATATTGCCTTAAAACATAAAAATGTGGCTATTGCCAAAATACTACAACGTTTGGTGTCCCGGTGATGATTCTCAGATAATAACGGAACAACTTTCCGGTTAAG
This sequence comes from Tanacetum coccineum, assembly GCA_026074375.1. Taxonomy (NCBI): domain Eukaryota; kingdom Viridiplantae; phylum Streptophyta; class Magnoliopsida; order Asterales; family Asteraceae; genus Tanacetum; species Tanacetum coccineum. The sequence goes on from BQNB010028674.1 coordinate 44,819, forward strand.
CGGAAAAGCTAAACGAAACTTTTAAAAATTTAAATTACTAAACGGAAATGGCTAAATTTCTCGAGGTGTGACACTACTAAACTTAGCTCATATCCTGAATCTATCAAGAGTCCCTTTAGCCATATTTCCTTCTTCCAAGCCTTAGTAAACATCATATATCCCGCTTCAGTTGTTGACAAAGCCTCCATGTGCTTCAAATTAGTTTTCATGCTTCATGCACGTCATAGTATCATTAACCCGTACACTGTGATTGATCTACTCATGATAGTGATTGATCTTCCCATGGCGTAGACAAAATCCATAAAAACATGTACGTTTGTCTGTAATCCACAATCAAAGTTACCCAACATACCCACATCTGCAGATGCTATATCAAGTCTCGTGCAGACCATCTGATACTCCTAGCTTCCAACCGCATATATACATGACCATTTGCCATTCTTTTCCACATCACAATCCTCGAATAGACTACCCTCCAATGATAGTATGGTGTGTCCCTCCAACAAAGTCTGTACCAACTTCCCGTTGTAAAACCTGGACTTTGACACCCTCAGAGTATTACCACTCTGATCCCTGATGATCTTCATACCAAGTACATTTCCCTTTGCTTTATCCAGTAAACCATTGGTAGCCAAGATCTCAGCCTTGCATCTGCAAGAAAAAACCATATCATCTATATAGAGAAATAGATGTATGAACATACCTGGTGTATACTCCCAGTAATAGCCATCGCTATCGTCACTGCATTTCCTATAACTGTTGCTGAGCATATACACATTTGACAGAGCATCCATATCATCTTTCAATCTAGCCTTCCACTTGGAAATTACCTCACAAGCAACTGTATTATTGAAAGTCAATGACTCATGTGCATAAATCTTCTCCACTGCAGCAACTGCAAAAGCAGCCCCATTACTATCTTCTCTATACCCGAATAGTTCACATGCTAAGTGTTGCTCCTTATCATGTGCTAACTGATAGTCCATCAAATCTTGAGTTTGTACTTATTGTAAACCAGCTCCTTGATCGACATTCTCCTGAGGTTCCACCTTAAATGTATGATCCCCTAGCGGTTCCACCTCAAACTCAAATCCATTCAACACCTGCATTGAACCTGTACCTACACCAGAACCAATGAAAGTTTTCTTGTATTCCCCACTCTCATTGAAACCCATATTCTTGTAAAGCACTACCTTTTAAGTAACGTCATCTAACCTCCAAAGCTTATTACCTACTATACTTTGTGGTATCCCAGGAATATGCACTTGACCTTAACCGGTTCAAGCATCCCTTGCTTAATACTAGCAAGCCAACCAAAAAACCCCTAACATATCTATAGGTTTCTTGAATCCAATCGATGATGATGGTGACCTATTCACTATATATGTAGACCTGGTTGTATCCTCTGCCCAAAAAACATTGGACATACCAGACTGAATCAGAAAACAACGTACCTTAGCAAAGAGTGTCACGTTTGTCTCATCAACCAACTCATTTTGCTGTTGTATCCCTGCAACACCCAAATGTTTAGCGACCCCACTCTTCATACATTGTTGTGTAGACCTCTAATTACAAGAATCAAGAACATTACCCGTCTTAATCTTCCACCCAGTCTGATATTCCTTTTCCTACTCCTTTACCAAGCAGTCCGTGTTTGTCTTCTCTTTTGGTTTGCTTGTCCTTCAACCATGTTTGAGCCATTGCAGTATCATTGTTACTAACCTAAAAACCTTAGCTTCACGATCCCCTTGAGCTCTCTGCAGTTCCACCTCAAACAAAACACGTTTTTCATCATGTACTTCATGGACTCCTGTTTCAACACCAGGACCAAGTTGTTTGAAACCAACTTGTTTCGAACCTACATAATTTTGTTCAATATTCCCATCGAGCTTTTCAATGTTTAACCTAGTATTCATACTAGCCATTCTTTTAACCCTTTTCTAACCGTTTAATCTTTTGTGAATTTACCTACACAAAACATGATCTAGCAAAGTAACCTGTTTGTAAAAACCCTTGCTTTATCGATATAACCATGAGGATAAACCTTCTTAGAAATCGATCAAACAAAGAAATCCTTCAAAAAGAAAAACCTTTTCTTACTCAAATATCGATTGAACCGTGGGCATAAAACCGTCCAACAAATCGACAACCCTTGAATCCGGAAAGTATCCTACGCTTTTTGAAGTAACCCTTGTCGTACTTTATTTTTTGTAAAAATAATTTCTTGTAACCTAAGAAACCTTGCAACCTCGACAAGCCCCTTTATTCACCGACCCTTTGTTTATTATAATAACCTTTTGATATAGACCTCACAACACCGAATCAAACAAAGTACCTTGTGCAATAACTCCAAATAATAATTTTTTAATTATTATTATTATTTGAAAACTAACCTCCCTTAAGTCTTCTACACCTTGTCGCAGACCCGAACAATCAAAGAACTGAAGAACCATTACATGCCGATACCCACCTGCTGCAACCTTGTCATTTACGAACCTGAACGCCAAGAAATTTGTTGTCGTGAACCTTGTAGCCCAAACAGAATAGAACCTTCTTGTTCCTTCTAGAAAAACCAAACAACAAAGACCTCTTCTTGATCGATCCTAGTTAACCAGAGAAACTGCAAACCTGACCTCTTGATACCACTTGTAAGATTCGATCACCCTACAACCTGGTTACTAGTGTAGAATAAATCTGATCATGAAGATGAACACAACCCAGCAGATTACTATGACAGAAAAAGCAAAAAAATGCATAAGAATATAACCCTCAATATTACATATTTATTGAGTAAAGAAAAGAATGAAATACAAAAACCCCTCCCTCCTCCCTCACCTCCTTTTATAGAGATGTGGGGGAGAACAAAGAGGTTGGGAGAATAAAGTATAAAACCCCTCCTCCTTACCTCCTTTTATAGAGATGAGGGGGAGGATGGGCTTGGGCCGTAGAGAAACCCAACAACACTAATATGGCTTTAATTAGAGCTAAATTTACACTAAACCCCCTAACCTATTGACTAAAGTGAATACTATATCTAACAAAAACTAATAAGCAAGCTTCAGTTTGTAAGCTTTAGTTCCTAAGCTTCAGTTTCTAAACATCAGTCCTAAGCTTTAGTTACTAAAAGCTTCAGTTTCTAAACTTCAGTCCTAAGCTTCAGTTACTAAAAGCTTCAGCTTTAGTTTTTGAGTTTGCACATGCATAACACCCCCTTTAGTTTTTAAAAACATCAGCTGCCAAACACCCTCTTCAGTTTCTAAAACCTTCAGCTTTAGTTCTGACCCATCTTCCCACTAAATCAAAACCTTATGCTAACACTCCTCATGTGGCTTAACCTAGTAGTTCATTATTTTAAACTTCAATCCGAACTTGTAAAACCTTCAACAATACCCCCACTCTATAAAACATTCTTGTCCTCAAGGATGTGCATTAGCTAAACAACGAAATAGAAATAAGACTAGAGTTATCTGATGAGTTTCCTACCAACATTTTAACCCATGAACCAAGACGCTTGTCACAGCAACAACTCTCTGATTAAGCTACTTTTTTACATTTGTGCAGCACACAACGCAATAAGAGCTTCTAGGAGTCCGCCTTTTTATTTCCTTTAATCCTTTATCAATTAGAAAACATGAATCACTAAGCATTAGACTCTTTAGCTCTTCATAACCCTCTGACTTGATCCATTGCAATTTATGATTTCCTACCAGAGAACACACTTCTGCCATTACAAGACCCATATGTGAATCAAAAACCACATTTGATACCTATAGTTGTAGCAATTGTGTTAGTGTCGCAACAACTTTAACATCCAAAGATTCCATAATCACACTACCATATTTATCAAGCCATTAGAGAATCATGATGCACATATCTTCATTCCAACAAAACAATCTTGCCATTTTGCCCTTTCTTTTCCTCTTTAGCCATTTCCATATGTCAAATTTCTACTTTTTGTGTTTAATTTTGCATTTGGTACCAGCTAGTTTCTTCCTCTTAATCCATTTCTATATGTCTAACTTTAAATGACAAGGACCATCTCCACCCTTTTTAGCATCTGCTAAATGCAATTTTTTTTATTCAAATCACTCATTTCTATTTTAAACTCCATACCATGAGTTAAACTTTGGCTAAAAGAACTTGTAATTGTTCCACTAGGATAAGTTGTCATCACGTTAGATTTTGGAGTCACCCTATGCAATATTTGGTTTAAGCTTTGGACTTCAATCTCATCAGCTCCATCATGATGTCCTAATCCATCCAAACCATGTATAGGAAACAATGAATCATCATAACCCACAATACCTAAACCATGTCTTTTCTTGATGTTCTTGACCTCAGGACCCTTACTTTTTTCCAACATTGTTGTCATTTCCACCAAACTAAGATCATCAAAACCATTTTCTTTTCCTAAATCATTACTCTCCACAACATGGTTCACAAACTTTTAAGGATCATTAATGGTTTGAAATGATAATGAAATGCCTATTCTCTTAACAAACTTATCAGTTGTTTCTAAACATTTGTTGTTGTCAACTGATTCTTTTGTATCAATTCCCAAACCTTCAACATTTTCTTCACAAGGTTCATTGAGAAGAATCAAATTCACATATTCAATTTCTTTACCTTTGACATTGACATTTTCTTCAAAGCATTCCTCATAACCCACTGATTCAATGCTTTCTTTCTCTACTTCTTTTGAATTACTATGGTCATCCATGTCACTTACTTTTAATTCCGCTTCGTCAAATCTAACATTATAAACTAATCTATTTTTAGCCGTAAATGATTCTTCAACAGTTTCCACTGTAACATTATCAACTAATTCATTATCAACATCCATTCTACTTACCCTCGACTCGGTTTCTTTGCAATCATCATCAGTAACTAGCAACCCCTTGCTTTCTTTCTCCTCTTCGTTTGATTCGTTTAGATTTGTAGACGAGAGAAATGGTGAAATCTTTTCCCTAAAATTATAACCGACTTCTTCTAACAAAGCTACATAATATGCAGCCAAAAGACTGTTGGGTTCGTACAATCTAAAGCGATTTCCAAGCTCCCATGGCAACCCACAAATAAAAACCTCCACTACATACCACTCCTCCAAAAGAATATTACTATATCGAGAATCAAATGACTCATAATACTCTTTAACAATGCCATATATTTTGAGAAAATCGTTCATCGACCTTCCTGCGAACACCTTATATGCATCCTTATTTTCTTCATATGTCATCTTGAAATTTTAGGACTCCACTTTGGCCAACCTACTAATACTGTTAGGTGTTATATTCACCCCTACCAGCTCTTGTTGTAGGAACTTTTGTTGATTACCTAATTTTTGAAGAATTCCCACTGTTCTTGATCAAGATTGATGTAGCGTTCAAAACAACTCACTGGAAAATAGCAAACTCGTCAGAAAATACAAGAATCTTAACACCGAAATTAAATTGCCAATAACTCTTGAGACCTATCCAAGAAAGGGCTATGATACCACTTGATATGTACCAAATTGTAGGATAGGATTAACAATCAGGATCACTCGAAATTGTTATAAGAACAAACAGGATCTATCAAAAACAGAATCAAGATCGAGTTCTTAGATTGATTACTTGTTACTGAATGTTTACAAAGTATTGGAAATGAAAGAGCAAGAAATTGCAAATCATAAGCTAGCTACAAATGAGAATGACATCTGATAATTAAAGGGATGGTTTTGGCGGGGAAGTTGGTTAATGCCAAGAGTGGAAAAGAACACGTGCACCCTACGTCTCTAGGATTAGACCAAACTCGTGCACCTCACATGTCACAATAAGTTTTTAACTACACGTAGCTTATCAATATTGTCACCTGATAATTGTTTATTCCGATGTTGATCTAAACACTCTTAAGGGGTTTGCTTGTTTTTTCTACTTATACATAACTACTTTTACCAAGTATTCTTTGGACAATATTATGTTAGGCTTGATAGCTCGGAAAACCTTTGAGAGGAGCTCCAGCTCGGCCCTAGAAGCTTGTTTTATCTGTAGTTACTTGCTTTTTAAACCAACTAAATTGTAATAATAGATAAGATTTAACTTAGGCTCAAAAACCTCGATACATTTAAGCCCTTAGAATATAACATAATATATATAAAAAAACTTATGTATCACTTAAAAGCTCGAAAAACTAGATAATAACTCGGGTTATATGCCCTATTTAGCTTGAGGCTTAGATATATAAAGTTGGGCTTGATTTGAGCTTAAGTCGAGTTTTTTTGAGTATCGGTTGAGTTTTACTCCCTACCTCAAATACATAGGTTGTTAATCTAATATGGTGATTCTTTTTTATTTAGTCTTCCTATCATGAGTACTATTTTTTGGGTGACTAGGGAACGACGAAGAGGATGGGGTGGCTAGTGGGTGCTAGGCCTCCCCAATAAGCCCATTGTTATATAGCTAAAAACCCATTTGTGTTAAGAATGCGTGTAGTGTCCTCTCCCATTCTTTGTTAGCAATCAAACTCCCAGTTTCATTCTTTCAATAACTATCAAAACGTTTTAGTCATGTAATAAGGTTTACTATATGATTTAAGTTCATTTGGATACCAAACTTAGCTTGCATATCGGGGGACTCATCCCCACCCTCCATCTCCATATCATCTAGCGAAGGAGATTAAATCCCCAACTTACACTGCAGGGGTATCTTGGTTATTTCAGTCCACTATATAAGTATTTTTTTTCTTTAACAAACACTCATTCAACACACACACACAAAGCGTTTTTTTTTTTTCTCCTAACCCCACAAAACAGATCACCACCAGGACAAGTTCTTGAGATATTTATCTAACATCTAATCTTTTCCGGGCATCCCAATTTTGAGCATCACGAACATCTAATCGATCGATCTTCGATAGATTATCTCCTTCAGTTGATTAACATCAGGTTAGATTTATGTTCTTATTTGATATGAATAAGCTTATTAATTTATCATCATCCGAATTTATAAGCTTATTATTCAGCTTATTTTGATCGAATGTCTTAATTATTTGTTATTAGTCATAAGCTAATTTATTTATGTCCTTTATATGAATAAGTTTATGCATTATCATCATTTGAATTTATGTTGCTGAATTATAAGCTAGCTTATTAGCTTACTTTGATGAATTATAAGCTATCTTATTAGCTTATTTATATTGCTAGTGTTAATAAGCTTTATTATTAGCTATTTTTTATGAACTCAAGAGTTTTCTTCACTATGTCAACAAACTCCCTTATGGCGGAGAAACCCGTACACAACGTTGCTTACACCGATTTACAACACAAAACTAATTGTCGAGTTCTAATCTTAGGTAGAACCAATCTATCACAACACAACTTCACGACTTGTTCACTACTTCACAACTTCACGACTTCTTCACAACATCAAGACTTCTTCACAACTTCAAGACTTCACCACACTACTTATATCACAACTATCTAACACTACTTGGTAAGATCACCACGATCTAACTATACTTACAAAGATCACCAAGATCTAGCTACTACACATAAATACAAGATCTATCTAACACTATAGTGTTATAATTCTTTTTTCACTTGAATTTTATTGTTTTTGATCTTATATGAATGTGATTCTATTATATATCATATGTGATATTCTAGAAAATCATATATGATTTTACATAAGTTTCTTTTACATTTGAATTATCGTATGTGATATTTGTATTTTACAATTTGGTAACAAAGTATCATATCTGATTTCTTTCATAAATCACATATGATTTAACATGACCATCACTGATTTATCAACTATCACACTTGATGTTTAAACAATGATAACATGTGTTCCTGTTCTAATGCTATTTTTACGAGTGATTATGAATGTGTGCATAAAACTTAAACAAAATAGACATAATATTCAAAATCAAATCCGCAAGACATTGTACTAGTTTCAGATGGTTTACAAAATCGTCTATAGAAAATAAATGGAGATCACATTTTTTTCGTGCGCGTCTTTGCAAACCCCACACTCCGTTGCATTGTCTTTTTATATGCATCATTAAGGAAAACCCCACACTCCGTTGCATTGTCTTTTTATAGCTCACTTTGGTCTCATGATTGTTGTTTCTTAATGTTCACTTCTCTGGCCTTGAGGTGATTGAATTATTCAAAATGCCTTGAAAACAACTTTCTCTACACAAATAAAAAGATTTGATTTTATTTTCAGGTACATTATCATATATGATATATTATAGTGTTACAGAATTAGACTTTCAAGCAGATTATCATATATGATATTATACATAAAACTAACTTTTAATTACTCACCAGGAGATCACAGAGTTGCTTGTATTTTATTTCCAAGGACATTATCATATATGATATATTATAGTGTTGCAGAAGTTGACTTTCAAGCAGATTATCATATATGATATTATACATAAAACTATCTTCTAATTACTCACCAGCAGATCACAAACTGCTTGTATTTTATTTTTCAGCACATTATCGTATATGATATATTATAAATGCTTAAAACCTAACTTATATCATGCATGATACATTACATAAGTTTTTACAGTTTTTTAGGCAACTTATCATTTATGATTTTTCACTAACATGTCATACTATATCTGTTTAACGTAGAATAAGCCTTCGGCTTCGCCTTATGCTTAGCCTACACCTTCAACAAAAGTTTATTCGTGCTTTTACTTATTCAAACTAACTTCTAGTCCATTATTTCGTCTCTAAAATCACAATATTATTAACAAATTCTTTCTAAATAGTGAAAACTTAACTTCTAATCACTTATTTTCTTCATTAAAGTCTTAATAACATCAACATACTCTATCTAAAACTTACTTATCACTATAACATCATCTAACATCAGAATAACATCAAAATATCATCATTATTAATTTTATAAACACAATAAATTGAAAAAAATCACAATATGTTCATCAAAAACTCTATAAACATTAAAATATGTAGATGATGTGTTTTATACCTGAATTAGTGATTTTAAGCTTGTATTTCATCGGCTTTTTACTCAAATCTTTAGCTCTAAGCTTAATCGTTAAGATTTGTTCTTCAACAACATCATCGACATCTTTTTCTTTCATTTTTAATGCGATTCGTGGACGATCTCTAATTTGTGTGTGTGTTTTAGTGTGTGTATTTTTGGATCGGTGTAAAACTATGTGTTTTTAGTGTGTGTGTGTGTATGATGAGAGAGAAAGATAATACGTATCTAGATCTAGATGAAATGAATTGGGGGTGGTAGGTGTGTGAGGGGAAATGACGTAAATACCCCTTCGCTCTTTTTTGTTTTTTTTAATTAAAAAATCCTTTTAATCCTAGCCTTTGATCTATTTTGGATGGAGGGTTGAGATTGGTCCCCTCGGATCCAAGAAAAGGAGGGTATCCAAAATAACTCCCCTCTTACTATATAGTTTTCATTAATAATCATAATTAGTTATTATGTTTGGAAGCTTTACGAGTGTTTTTTTTTCTCGCACATTAATGATCAATTGAGTACTTGATAAATGATAACTACTAATTGCTTCATTACAATTTGCTTGTATATATGCTTATTAGTTATTACTTGTTATTTGTTTCTAGGTAAGGGTAGGACCTATCTACATTTCACCTCCCTCATACCTAAGGGCGAAGCTACATTAAGAGTACCGGGGGGAGGGAGGGTTCCCCAACAAACCTCTCATAGACACACAATATCATGTAGGAAAAATATCAAATTTGTAGGAAAAAATCACAGTGCCCCCAGCTTGATATTCCTAGTGCCCTCGTCGTTCACTAAGAATTACCCATCTGAGTGTCGAGTGTGCTTTAATGTCTAGAAACATTTTTTTCTGATGGGTTTTGTTTGGTCAAAAAATGTGAAGAAGATGATATAGTAGAGAATAGCAACAGAAAAGTACCTTGGGCGTGGGGATGGGGACTCTGGCATTGGGAGTAGGTTAAAAAAGTCAAACAATCTCATTTAATTTAGAGTAAACTATAAAAATCTTCTTGTGGTTTATACTTTTTGGCACTAATCATCCATAACCGATACTATTGGCAATAATCATCCCTGAGCGCTGAAATGTTCGGCAAAAATCATCCCTTGCCACGAATTATGGAGGGTAATTATGTCATTTAAGACACACAGGGATGATTTTTGCCAAAATATGTTTAAACCAAGGGATGATTTTGCAGTTTTACAAAAAAACTAATATTCACAATTATAATTATTTTTTACTTTTTTTTAATTAAATCATCACTTCATTATAATAATAGAATTTACAACAAATTAGAGGGGAGCGGAGATACTATCTGGGCCTTCACTCTTTTGCGTCAAATGCGATATTATTATTATTATTATTATTATTATTATTATATTTATTTAATTCTATTATATTTAATTGTAATTTACTTATTTTATTATTATTATTATTATTTATTATTATAAATCACTTTATTAGAAATTTAAGGGATTTATAAAAAATTATTGGGAAGCTGAGATATTATCGAGGCCCCCACTCTTTGATGTGTGTGTTTATCGCCTTTGACACAAACCATGATGGTTGATTGATGCGGCACAACGTAAACGTGTGAAGGGAAACAAAATCAATCATCCTGGTTTGTGTCAAAGGCGGAAGCCCCACAGATAAACACACACATCAAGGAGTGACGGCCAAGATGATATCTCGGCTTCCTAATAATTTTTTGTAAAATAAAATAAGTAAATTACAAATAAAGTGATTTATAATAATAATAATAATAATAATAACGAAGTGATGTTTATAAAAAAATAATAATAAAAATAATAATAATTGTAACATTAGTTTTTTTTAGTAAATTGCAAAAATCATCCATGTGGTTTAAACATATGAAGGGTAATTATGTCATTTAAAACACACAAGGATGATTTTTGCCGAACATTTCATCACTCGGGGATGATTAATGCCAATAGTATCGGTTAAGGATGATTAGTGTCAAAAAGTACAAACCACATGGATGATTTTTGCAGTTTACTCTATTTCTAATATTCTTTCCAATCAAATAACCTTTGTTGATTCCGACTAAAAAGAATTTTATAATATTTTAAGTGCAAAAGACGAAAATCAGGTGGTCGTTTTATTATTTTATATTGATTCAATAATTCAATGCACGTATTTATAAATTATAATATTATACATTTATAAGAGGCGTTTTTATTAAGATAATATTATCTGAAAAAGTGCTATAGTAACTCATTTTAGTTCTTTTATCTTCTATTTTTCATACTTCGCTATTACCTTCATCTCCTCTCTTCTCTAATACTTATACCTTACACATGCAGACTTATGCTTACTATCGTCAACTCTTTCATGTTTAATACGCACGCAAACTAGATCGGGCCCTTATTCTCACTCTCCTTAAAAAGTATCGAATTTTGAAATTAGGGTTTTGTTATAATTTTGGGGTTTTCTTATAAGAAATTAGTTGCGGAGATTGTGCAATTTTTTATACTTTTCTGAGTTTATTAGGTTGCGTCAGTTGAAGATGATTCTGTTTTTTTTGTTTCTTTAAATGAGAATGATGATGTCGTTGATTTTAGATGGCTGTTAGTGTTTTTAAATTATTAAA
>BQNB010028675.1:2321-53306 GCA_026074375.1 Tanacetum coccineum
AAGGGACCAAGTTTAACCTTGAAAAATTTGATGGGAAGAATGACTTCGCTCTATGGCAGGTAAGGATGAAGGCTTTGCTGGAATAGCAGGGATTAGCTGCAACATTGGAGGAGTTACATGCAGCCACGATAGTGTCATTCGGAAAAAAGGCTTGCACATTGATCTTCTGTTCGGGTGATCGGGTCCTACGGGAGATCACCAAGGAGACGACTACAGCGGGGATTTGGAAAAAGTTAGAGACTTTATACATGACAAAGTCTTTAGCTAATCATTTGTACTTGAAAAAGAAGTTATATACTTTTTAAATGCATACAGGTAAGAGCCATTCTGAACATATTGATGAGTTTCACAAGCTGGTAGGTGACTTAGCGGCTATAGATACTGCTATATCGGATAAGGACCAGGCATTATTATTACTCACATCTTTACCATCATCTTACGATAATTTCATGGAGACTTTGCTATATGGTCGGGATACTATGAAGCTAGAAGACGTGGTCGCGACACTTAATTTTAGGAAACTTCAGAAGATGACAAAAGCAAAAGGTGATGGTGGTGAAGGGTTTTATGTGAGGGGGAGATCTGGTCAGAGGGATATAGAGCATGGTACATATAGTGCATGGTCAAAGTCACAGGGAAGAAGCAGCAGACTCGGGTGTAATATATGTCAGTCTGAGGAGCATTTGAAAAGGGATTGTCCCAGGTATAATCACAAGAAATCTCAAGGTTATGTCAGGATTGAAGATCATGTATCCGGTTCTGGAGCTGATGGGTATGACACTATTAATGTTATGATGGCTATGAATGTTGAATAACTATTGGACTGGATCATGGATTCAGGGGGGCTCATACCATATAACATACATGAGAGATTACTTGGTTGATTTGAAGAGTATGACGGTGGTAATATACTGCTTGGTGGTGATAGTAGGGAATGCCGTGTACGAGGGACATGTAAGGTTCAAGTACATATGAGGGATGGGTCAAGTTTCGTGTTGGAAAACGTCAGGTATGTTTCGGAATTAAGGCAAAACTTGATATCGCTGGGTACTCTTAAAAAAGAGGGTTTATCGTGAAGATGCAGTCGGGCAAGATCAAGGTTATAAAGGGTTCACTGGTGGTACTATCAGGAACAAGAAGAGCTAATTGTGTATATACCCTGGATGGTCAGGCAGTGACCAGGAAGACATTGAAGGGTAGGAAGCAGTTAGGAGAATATCAGATTGGGTGGAAGATCAAGACGGGTAATGTTCTTGATTTTTGTAATCAGAGGTATACACAACAATGTACGAAGAGTGGGGTCGCCAAACATTTAGGTGTTGCAGGGTTACAACAGCAGAATGGGTTGGTTGAGGAAACAAATGTGACACTCTTGGCTAAGGTACGTTGTTTTCTGATTTAGTCTGGTCTGTCCAAGGTTCTTTGGGCAGAGGATACAACCATATCTACATATCTAGTGAACAAGGTCACCATCATCAACGATTTGATTTAATACGCCTATAGATATGTTAGGGTTTTTTGGTTGGCTTGCTAGTAAAAGGCAAGGGATGCTTGAACCAGTTAAGGTCAAGTACATATTCCTGGGATACCGTAAAGGTGCAGTGGGTAATAAAGCTTTGGAGGTAAGATGACGTTACTTCAAAGGTAGTGCACAGGAATATAGGTTTCAATGAAAGTGGGGAATACAAGAAAACTTTCATTGGTTCTCATGTAGGTACGGGTTCACTGCAGGTGTTGCAAGGAGTTGAGTTTGAGGTAGAACCGCAGGAGGATCATACATTTGAGGTGGAACCTCGTGGGAATGTCGATCATGTAGTTGGTTCACATGAAGTACAAACTCAAGATTTGATATACTCTCATTTAGCACGTGATAAGGAGCAACACTCAACGCGTAAACTATTCAACTATAGAGAAGACAGTAATGAGGTTGCTTTTGCAGTTGCTGAAGCGGAGAAGATTTATGCACATGAGTCATTGATTTTCGATAATACAGTTGCTTGTGAGGTGATTTCCATGTGAAAGGCTGGATTGAAAGATGATATGGATGCTCGGTCAGATGTGTATGTGCTTAGCAATGGTTGCAAGAAATGTAGTGACGACAGCGATGACTATTACTAGGAGTATACACCAAGTATGTTCATACATCTCCTCTATATAGATGATATGGTTTTTCTTGTGGATGCAAGGTTAAGATCTGGGCTATCAAGGGTTTGCTGGATAAAGCAAAGGAAAATGTACTTGGTATGGAGATCGTCAGGGATCAGAGTGGTAATACTCTGAGGGTGTCACGGTCCAGGTTTTACAACGGGAAGTTGGTACAGACTTTGTTGGAGGGACACTCCATACTGTCGTTGTAGGGTAGTCTATAAGGGGATTGTGATGTAGAGAAGAATGGTAAGTGGTCATGTATATATGCGGTTGGAAGCCAGGAGTATCAGATGCTCTACACGAGACTTGACATAGCATCTGCAGATATAGGTATGTTGGATAAGTTTGATCGTGGATTATAGACAGACATACAGGTTTTTGTGGATTTTGGCTACGCCATGGGTAGATCAATCACAAAGTACGGGTTGATGATACAAGGACGTGCAGGAAGTTGAGAAGCTATGAGGCTGCACATGATGGATTTGTCAACAACTGAAGCGGCATACATGACACTTACAGAGGCTGCAAAGGAGGCTATTTGGCTAAAGGGGCTCGCAATAGAGTCAGGATTCGAGCTAATGATAGTAGCGGGTATTGCTATACGTGCCTTGTCAAAGGCAGTCCTCGGATCGAGATTACAGCTAGATTTGAAGTTGCTGCGTATCGAAGATTTCTAATATGATACTAAGGTGGAAATTGTTATATATATTAGTATACATATTATATTGTTTAGGGGGTCAAGTGAATGTTTAGCCCAAGCTTAGCCCAAATAGGATTCTATAGGTCAGTTATATATACTTTATATATACATACGATGTCTGGAGTCTAGGTATTCAAGATCGACGTGTTTTACCTCTATTGTAGCAGCTAGGTTTCAACTCGGTTTAGAGTTGGTTTACTTCCCCCTCATCTCTACAATAAAGAGGTGAGGAGGGAGGCTTATTGTACATCCATTCTTTTCGATACTAATCGTGTGGTTAGGGTTAATTCTTGTGCATTACTTTCTATCGTATACAACACCTGCTGGTATGTACATGTGTGCTTATTTTTCTTCAAAATTCGAATATTCCGCAACGTAGGTTCCAGGTTGTTGTAGGTTTTTACAACAGTTTTATTTTCAGCCAATACATATGTTACCTCCTAATACCTTATAATACATAATCATCATAGCTTTATACTAATAGATATTATATAATATTCATGTTGAATATAATGCCAATTTTTTAGTAAATGGATTAGAATTGATAAATATGACATACATATTCTTGGTGAAAAGCAAGTGCAAAGCTGGTTGGTGAATGGTGGATGTTAACCATAGATTAATCTTCTATTAATCAAGCACATAATATGAATCGTTTAAATTACGTGCTATACGTAGGGATAATTCGAAGCTACAGTCATCTATAATTACGATTTGAAATTATATTCCCCAACTCCATTGTCAACATATCCTTATACATGGAACAAGCTAGTGCCTATTAAAGTTAACATCTCATCTTGGAGAATTAAGAACAACAGGATTCCAACAAGAGTTAATTTAGATTATAGAGGAATTGATCTCCATTCGACCCGTTGCCCGGTTTGTGATAATGATTTGGAAACAAAAGAGCATATCCTTGTGAAGTGTAATGTTGCTGCAGAAACATGGTGTGGCATTCTAAAATTGTGGAATCTTCATAATACTCGAATTGACAACCTCAACGATATCTTCTCTCTTGCAAGCCGCTCTAACTTATCTCCATTCCATACCAAAGTGCTTGATGTTGTAATCCACTCCACCCTTTGGATTCTTTGAAAGTTTAGAAACGAATCTTGCTTTTCGTCTACAAGATCAAAGCGAAGTCTCATTATCAATGATGTGAAGCATCTTTCTTTTATTTGGATTTTAAATAGAGCTCGTAATGTGACACTTAATTGGATAGAGTGGCTTTTCAACCCATGCAACTCTCTATCCACCTCTCTGTAATTGTTCGCTTAGCGTCTTGCTAAGCTTTTAATTTGTTTGCCGTTCTAAAAAAATATTGATTTCTCCATGCTATAGTCATCTAGATAGAGCATACCTAGCTAACATCATTAAGAAAATTATTTGGTTGAATATAGCCCTAATGCAAAATTAATGGCACATAAATTGATATGGTAATATTACTAGTTATTGTGCATGTGACCGGGATGTCTTGCCAACTTACCAACTCAATAACTTCGCATAAGTTTATGCTTTTAACAATAAAATGGCAGAGCATTTTTAGCCGAAGGGTTTTGCTATGTCGACATGTGCATTGTTCATTTGAGTTGTTAATAAATGACACAATAATGGATAACAAGTTTGGTGTCAATTTATTTTGATAACACGACAAAAGAAAATAATTTAACTTTTATCAAAGCCATTGATGGAAATAAATCAACTTTTTAGAAAACTCGGTTTGATAATAAAATGATAAATGGTGTGGATATCAGAAGACATACTTAAATCAGAAGGTATGCATATACATGTATAACATCAAGCAACAAGTATACACTAACTTCCTTCACTGCTTTAGGTCTATTTTCATATGATTTCTCCTTTCTTAAAAGAAATTTATTCGTATGAATTCATTTTTTGTTGATACACACAATTTCATGAACTAGGCTATAACTCGTATACACTACGCCAATAGCAACAGACGTATTTCGTTGCTAAATGGCCCAATTTCGTTGCTAAACGACGTTAGCAACGACATTTAGATTAGTTGCTATATCGCCCGTTGCTAACGTGAAGATCGTTGCTATTTTGGCCAATTCGTTGCTATTTAGCAAAGAATTTCCAAATCGTTGCTAATTTTGAGTTCCATGGTAAGTCGTTGCTATTTTTATAAATAGCAACGAAAATATATGTGCTGTAATTTTAATAATTAGCAACGATATAATGTTGTTGCTACTATTAGCAACTATGATTGGATTTAGCAACGAAAACTATCTTGTTGCTAATTGACCTAGTTGCAATGACTATTTTTGTTGCTAGTTTGCTTATACATGCAACAAGCTTTGTCGTTGCTAAACTAATACGCGACAAGAATATACTGTTCGTATATTAGTTTTTCCAGCATATATAAACATGTAACTACTAAATAAACAAGCTCTTAAAATCAAAAGGAACCATTCCCATACATGAACGGATAAACTATTCATCTACTAATCGTTTACACTTACAATAACCCATCAATGTAGCTAAAGTTATAAATACAAAATATAGCTATCAGAAAGTTTGATACAACTAAACAAAACATAAGTGGCTCTTACTTATGCTTCGGGGTCCAAATAAAGATCAAGAGCTAAATCAACAACATTAGAAATTATACCACATACACACGCAACCTTTTCTGGTCTTGCATCACAATGATCACCTTCATGTCTATTCTTCTTGCACAACTTTTTAAACAACTCAAGATTAGATAGTCTTTCCCCAGATTCATAAGCCTATAAAAATTACAAAATATTAAAACCATTATACATAATTGATAATGCATAATATATCATGCGGGCAAGTTCTCAAACAGAAAACATTATAAACTGAATTCGTTTCAGAAACATTATGAATTGGATTATTGAGAAAGTGTTGGTATGCTTGGCATGCTTATTTTAGAAAGACAAATGAACAAACTTGTTCTAAAATATTGAAAAAATGAAAAAACCTTAAGTTTCAAATGCATTAAAAACAAAGGCATACCATCGATGACGATGCGTACCAAAGTTGAAAGACGATATAGAAGATAGCTTCACTCGTATTGATGAAGAAGCGAGAATCCAAAAACTTCAGTTTACTAACTTGACTGCTAGACTCCCCTTGAATTACTTTGTGATGATTCCTTATAGCAGTCATCTGACATGCATACATAAAAAAACAAGATCAGGTTCAACGAAATTTTCAATCATAAAAAAACTAATGAATTTTCACCAAGTGAACATAAGATAAAATAATTTTTAAATTGTGGAGAGACTCAATCTAACATTGCGCATATCCGCAACAAATAGAGGATAACATCGATCAAAATGTTTCCATGCCTCTCCATCAGATGGGTGACTAAGTACCCCTTCTCAACGACGACTTTTTATATGCCAAGGCAGGAAGTAGGTCAGATTTATTCTCCTCAAATCATAAAAATGTGACACACAAGCCACAAAATGAAATATGCTAAATCGCCTACACAAGTAACTCGTTATAAGGTTTATGTCCTAGTTGGCTAGTCAAAGCTGATATTCATTGTTAAAAATGGATAGCTGATAGAGCGTTTGAGCAAGTTCATCTACTTAGAATCAAGTTGGGGTATATTTTATTCCACAAGATAAGCATGACGCTTATGTATATTGAGTAACCAACAAGAGGAAGATAGTAAATTAGTCAGCGGTGGACCCTGTTAGCAATGAGTGGGTCAACTAAAATAAATTTAGGATGCCGTAGGAGTAAGGAAGACGTGCATACTTGTGGTGTTCTCTAGCTCTTTCGTGATTTCTTGAGCTCATAATTCAACATCCTTTTGTCCTGCTTCAGCTTGTCGTTTTTCTGTACGAGCACAGGCTCCAGCTAAAATGGCAGCATCCATATCCCTTTCTAAAGTCTCCACCCTTTGTCCAAGAACCTGCACCCAAAATAGTCATTTGAAAATAGGTCCATCTCATTCTTCCTGGGTAACAACTCCATAATTTGCTAGATATTAAAGGGTAGACCACACGTTCAAGCTTCACTGCTACCCTATTTTGTAAAGTTTTCAAAACTTGCAACAATTTATAATTTATTAATGAAAAGTTTCCCAATCAATTAGAGAATCATCAAATTAGAACACAAAACAGAAGATTAGCTTGCTGTTAAGTTTTTCCAAAACAAGCCTAGGTCTCGAGTTTGAGTCGTAGCCTTACCTTATTCTTCCTGGTTTTGTAATCTATACTCTCTTATAAAAGACAGTTTTTTCAGCCTACTAATTAATTTTTTCTAAAAATATCTTTGCACCTCATGCTGACATGTGACATTTTAATTCTTATTAAATCATCCCTTATGACCGACACAAAACTGGATACTGACAGTTTTCATTAGCATTTAGTACCTTTCATTTGTGCATTCGATGTTAGAAATCGATACTTTGAAAAAGTTAAAGCTAAATCTTCCTCAAAAAGCTTTCTTAATCATAACTGTTTCCTAAATTGTTGCACATTTACAGCAAATACATTTAATAAATTCCTTATACCACAAAAAACATTGAATCTTAACTACAAATCTCTTTGCATTGTTCAATCGCCTATTTCAAAATCAAGAAAACACCACTCATAACAGTTTCGATGTATGTGTGTTACCGATTTGTCACCACAATAGTTGTTATTTTTGTCAAGTGTAACCACAATCATTGCCAATGAAAGAACACAGTAAAAAGATCTGAATATATTGTGTTTTCCAGGATTTAATGGTTAATTTTTGTTATTT
Source organism: Tanacetum coccineum (assembly GCA_026074375.1). Lineage (NCBI taxonomy): Eukaryota > Viridiplantae > Streptophyta > Magnoliopsida > Asterales > Asteraceae > Tanacetum > Tanacetum coccineum. The sequence continues at coordinate 9,919 of BQNB010028675.1, forward strand.
GTTTTTTTTATAATGAGCCATCCGTCACAACGCCATAATCTAACTCATTATTTTTATGTTTGATTTTCAGGCATCACACATCAATCAATAAGGAACAATACAAAAATCGACTTTTATAGTGCAGTGCCGGTGAGACCTAATTCTTTAAGAAGTTGATTTCGTAATTTATTGGTCTTAAACAGGTCCGTAAAGAATGATAATCTAATTTCATGGACGAGATATTGTTGATCCCACTTGAATGGATCTTGAATTCCTTAGCTTGTGTAAGGTTTACTTATGCAAGATAAATCCCACACGACTATGATAGAAACTTTGTAAAATATTTCAAAGATTATGCGGAATCTAATCTTTGATCAATAAGAAGAATATGCAATAGAACAGTAATTCTAATGAGCACACAGATTAACAAACAAAGCTTCAATATATTAATACAAATACTCTAACTAGTATTAGGGTTATAAAACCTTGAAGCTATGAATTATACGACTAAGATACCAAAACAAAATATTTCTAGATTGTATGTTTTAACTCTATGCCCTAGGACCTCCTTTTATACACCAAGGAGTCCTAGTCGATTTACAATATATTACTAAAACTTAGATTATTCTCAAAGATCTATTCTATAAATAACAATCCTTATCTCATAAGTAATCTTGATCTTCAAGCAATCTTTATCTTTTAGCAGTTGTAATCTTTCAGCAGTTGTAACTTTGTACCAGCAGCATTAACTCTTAACAAGCAGTAGTAACTTATACACTAGCAGCATTAACTGTGTACAAGCAGTAGTAACTACTTAGAAAATTTTCTTTAATCTTCACCAGCAGTACTAACTTTACTCTAGCAGTACTAATATATACTAGCAGTACTAATATACACTAGCAGTAGTAAGTTACACTAGCATAGTAACTAAGTTATACTAGCAGTACTAACTACTTGGCATATTTTTCATTAGAGTTAATGAACAGCACTAAGTTTTACTTAGCATCAGTAACACAAACCTTAGCAGCAGTAACTCCAAGATCATCATAAAGTCTTTTAATCCCAACAATCCTCCCCTAAACTTGATATTCTTCTTTAAAATCTCAAGTTTCTTTATTGAAAGCTTCATTAATCACCAGGAGGATGCTTCCAAACACTTCATTGATTCTTGAGTTGTTTTGTGATGAGCTTAAGAAGCTGATAACACATTTCATTCCAATGATCAGCTTGCAGCTTCCTATTTAGCATATCTGTGATTGTAGCAGGTGTAAGGGGATATCTCTTTTCTACCAGCATATGAATGTGCACATTTTGCTTCCTCAATGAATGTACTCCACATGAATCATATAGCTTCCAATCCAATACTCTGTAATCCTGTTGATTCCTCCATACTTGATCTTCAACATGTGGATCAAACATTGTCTTTAGATCACCCCATAGCACTCTCTCATAGCCCTCCTCTGGCCTTGTTGATCCATGCTTAGCTTTTACCAATTTCCACAGGGTTTCTAAATCTTCCCTGTCAAAGCTTTTGAGCATATGACTGAAGACTAAGTACATCTTTGAACTTCCATCAGCCCTGATTATCTGGTAATAGGTTTTCTTCCCTTCTTTATGGATCTTGTAGTCAATAATGCTTGGAGGCTTAGTTGCCAAAGGAATAGCATCAATTGCTACTTCCTCTTTATCAGGAACAACTTCTATTAGTCTTTGAAGCTCTGCTATTTCTTTATCCTCATCCACCTTTTGCTTCTTAATACTTTCTTGTTCCAGCTTAGTGCCTGCTCTCTTTGAACTGCTCTCTTATGCTATCTCTGCTTTAGCTCTTACTTCACTACCTTCTACTAATTCTGTTTCCATATCTACAAATGTGTTTACCCTTTTCATAGCTTTGTCAAATAACTTCTGAATATCATCAAAGCTTTTGTTCTTCAACTAATTATGCTTGTATCCAGCCATGTTTTTCAGATAAGTAGACATTGTATTTCTCTTTTGAGCTTTAGTTGGTGGTTTGTTCCTCATTTCTTGAGCTCTCATTGCTACAAAGTGCTTTTTTCTTGCTTCTAAGAGTTATACAAACAACTTTGACTTCTCTTCAATACTCAACCTCTCTTGTTCTTCTGCTTGCATTTGTTGAGCCATTTGATAATCAGCATCTATCATTTCTTGAACATTATCCCATGAAACAATGTTGGTTTCTTCTTCTTTTTGAGCTTTTTCTCTGGCAAGCCTTTCTTCTTCTTCTTCAGCTTGTAACTTGAAAGCAAGTTCTTCATCAAAACTGATTTGATATTTCTTCTTCATTTTTACAGGTTCTTCTACCAAAATCCCTTTGCCTTTGTCCTGTGCCTTGACATGTGATGGTTGTTGAGAAGAAATTGTTGGTGTAGTTGCTTGCTCCTCTTCATGAATAACAAGCCTATTTTGCTCTGGGTCTTGTGCTAACAGCTATAATTGTTGTAGCAGCAGTTATTATTGTAAGTGTTGGCATTATTGTTATTGATTCACTTGGCTCTTTTACAACATTGGCTTTTTCTTGAACTTTTGCACTTTTCAAAGCTGCAAGTGCTTGAGCCAAAGTAACTTCATCAACACTTAAATTCACATCTTTAATGGTAACTTCTGGTTCTGCTAACACCTCATCACCATCAAAAACACATGTATCAAACATTTCTTCATCACCATACCTGTTGGGATTAAAAGCTTCTTGATGTTGTTTAGAAGTAACTACTACTAAGGTTAGAGTTACTGCTGTTAAGCATAACTTATTGTTGTTAGTGATATTAGTGAAAAATATGTTAGGTTGTTAGTACTACCAATTACTACTGCTAATGGAAGTTAAGACTGCTCAGAGACTTAGAAGAAAAACTACTAAGTAGTTAATACTGCTAGTATACAAGTTACTACTGTTAGTGTAACTTAGTACTGCTAGTATATGTTAGTACTGCTTGAGCCAAGTTACAACTGTTAGAATAAAGTTAGTACTGCTAGTGTAACTTAGTACTGCTGATGAAGAATGAAGAAAATATTCTAGTAGTTACTACTGCTTGTACACAGTTAGTGCTGCTAGTATAAAAGTTAATGTTGCTGCTTACAACTGCTGAAAGATTACAACTGTTAGAAGAGTTTTTACTTTCAGAAGGATAAAGATAACGGGATAAGTATGAGATTCTTTGTAAAAGTTATGTGTATATCTATTAAGTAGAAGGATTTGCAGTTATCTATTTAGAATTATAGAAGATTGTAGTTATCTTGTAAAGGACTCATTAGTATATAAAAGGAGATCATAGGTTATGGTTATTGATACATATTCACACTTTCACACATTCATACGTTTTTGATATATAGCTTCAAAGTTGTAAACCCTAGTACTACTCAGAGTACTCGTATTATTGATAATAATAACATTGAAGTTTTTTAGTGATATCAATGTTCATACAATTTACTGTTTCATTAATATTATTCTAAAGTATTAAAGAGTAAATTCCGCATACTCTTTAGTATTTCATAAGTTTCTACCATAGTTGTTTTGGATTTATCCAAAGTAATTAACTTCTTACAAGCTAAGAATCGTATTATTTTGGGATCAACAAGTGGTATCAGAGCTTGTGTTCTGAAATTTTAATCTAGAAGAAATAAATAAAAAGAACTCTTTACATACAAAGAAGAGATGGATCTAAAAACTGCTCAAACCTCTACTACTACAAAGCAGCCCATTCTCAAACAGAGTGAATATGATATGTGGAGGCTAAGGATTAAGCAATACTTTCAAGTACAAGACTATGCTCTATGGGATGTCATAGAGAATGGAAACTCATTCAAACCTGCAGCTAAAACAACAACAAAGGCTGATGGTACCTCAACTACACTAATACTAGGTCTTGTAACTACTGAAGAAAGGGTTCAAAAGAAGAATGATATGAAGGCAAGAAGTATGTTACTGATGTCACTTCCTAATGAACATCTAATGACCTTTAATCAGTACAAAGATGCTAAGACTTTGTTTGCTGCTATACAAACAAGATTTGGTGGTAATGAAGCCACAAAGAAGACTCAAAAGACTCTCCTGAAGCAAATGTATGAGAACTTTAGTGCTCCAAGCACAAATTCACTTGACTCTATTTTTAACAGGCTTTAAAAGATTTTAAGTCAGCTGGCTATCTTGGGTGAAAATATTTCACAAGAAGATTTCAATTTGAAATTTTTGAGAAGTCTGCCTTCTGAATGGAATACTCATGTTGTGGTCTGGAGGAATAAACCTGATCTAGACATAATAAGCTTTGATGATCTCTACAACAATTTCAAGATTGTTGAACAAGAGGTAAAAGGAACTGCAAGCTCAAGCTCAAGCTCAAGCTCAAGTTCTCATAATATGGCTTTTGTGGCATCCCTTAGCAGTACTAATGAAGTTAATACTGTTAACACTCAAGTTAGCCCTGCTAGCACTCAAGTTAGCACTGCTAGTACTCAAATTTGTACTGCTAGTACTCAATGATTAGCTCATTAATGTATTTAACATCTTTAAGGCCTGATATAATGTTTGGTGAATGTGCTTGTGTAAGAGTCCAAGTCACACCTAAAGTTTCACATATTCATGCTGTGAAAAGAATCTTTAGATACTTGAAAGGTCAATCTAAATTGGGCCTTTGGTATCCTAAGGATTCACCATTTGATTTGGAAGCTTATTCTGATAGTGACTATGTTGGTGCAAGTTTAGACAGGAAATCCACAACAGGAGGTTGTCAATTTCTTGGAAGCAGATTGATTTCATGGCAATGCAAGAAGCAAACTATAGTTGCCAACTCTACTACTAAAACAGAGTATGTAGCTGCTGCTAGTGGTTATGGACAAGTTCTATGGATTCAAAATCAAATGTTGGATTATGGTTACAACTTCATGATTACCAAGGTTTTCATTGATAATGAAAGCACCATCTGCATAGTTAAGAATCCAGTGTTTCACTCAAAGACTATGCACATTGAGATTAGACATCACTTCATCAGAGATTCAAATGAGAAGAAGCTTATTCAGATGATCAAGATTCACACAGATCAGAATGTTGCAAATTTGCTCACAAAAGAATTTGATGTTGGCAGATTTCAATATCTGATTGAAAGTATAGGAATGCTTAACCTCTGAAGTATTGATTGAGGAGAGGTTAATTGTGTTAATATGCAGTAGATTATGCACAAATGATGCTTGAAATGGAATGGAACAGCAGCTAATGATGAAATTTAAGTTAGTGTTGTTGGCCTAACTTACTACTGGTAAGTAAAATTAATTCTACTATTATAATTAATACTGTGAGCATTAAGAGAAATCAAAAATAGACAGAGAGAATTGTAAGCAAAAAGAATTAAGAGAAATAAAAAACAGACAGAGAGAATTGTGAGTTAAAAGAAATGAGAGAAATTGGTGAGCATAAAAATAGAAAGAGAGATGTGCGAAAATAAAAACGGATAGAGTGAATTGGTGAGTAAAAGGATTGAGAGAAATAGTAAACTGAAAAATAGAAAGAGAGATGTGTGAAAAATAAAAAGAGTGACTTTGTGAGCTAAAAGAATTAAGAGAATTGGTGAGAATAAAAAACAAAAAGAGAGATGTATGACATAAAAATAGACAGAGTGATTCAGTGAGAAAAAGAATTGAGAGATATAGTGAGAATAAAAACAGAAAGAGAGTTTGTGAGAATCAAAATTGATGATGGAAATGCCTTTTTAGAACAAAATTGGAGTTAATACTGGTGACTCAAAGTTAATGCTGTTAGGCATACACTTGCTTCTGGGAATAATTATACAAGGGTGAATTACAATTATTCTGCTAAAAAGACTCACCCTAGTGCTCAAAGGAACATGGTTCCAAGAGCAGTTTTAATGAAAACTGGCCTAAGATCACTTAATACCACTAGGGACCTGTTAATACTGCTCATCCCAAAACTACAGTTTATAGTGCTAGACCAATGTCACATTTTTCTAAATCAGCACAATCAACTGTAAAGAGGCCCTATCAAACAAAAACAGCATTAACTAACAAAAATTCTAGCCAAAAAGTTAATACTGCTAAGGGAAATTTTATACTGCTAGGCCCAAAAAATAGTTAATACTACAAGGGCATATTCAGCAGTAAGTTGTAATGTTGTTAGGGCAAATCAGGTTTTATCCTGTTAAGGCCTCAGCATGTTGGGTTTGGAGACCTACCAATAATAGTGCATAAAGTATTTGTAGAGACATATTTATGTTGATGCACGAGGCTGATCTAAGTCAGTGATGGCTTGGTTCCTCCAAAGAAATATTTTTCTTTTTTTGAGGTGCAGGATCATCACATAAAAGAAAAAATCTGGCTATATTGTCAGTGGATTGCTCATAGGCGCACATGACAATGATAAACATGTCTATCTCTCAGACTTTAGGAATTTAATGGAGTTTGTTACCTTTGGGGGAGGAGCCAAGGAGGGAAATAATTACTGGTAAAGGAACTTTAAAACTAGTAAGCTTGATTTGAGGGATGTGACTTTGTCAAGGGAGTTACAGTTTTTCCTTTTAGGGTTTCACAGATGTGTGACAAAAAGAACATTGTTCTTTTTACTAACACTGGATGTTTTGTTCTGTCTTCTGACTTTAAGTTAGCTGATGAAAGTTAAGTTTTGCTTAAAGTTCCTAGAAAAACAATATGTACAGTGTTGATATGAAGAATATTGTTCCTAAAGAGAGTTTATCTTGTCTTGTTGCAAAGGCCACACTTGATGAATCAATGCTATAGCATAGGCAGCTAGGTCATGTAAACTGTAAAATAATAATTAGGCTTGTTCAAGGAAATCTTATGTGAGGTTTACCTTCGAAATGTTTTGAAAATGACCAAACTTGTGTTGCTTGCCTTAAGGGAAAACAACACAAAGCCTCTTGTAAGTCTAAGATTCAGAACTCTATTACTAAACCTTTATTCATGTTGCATATGGACTTGTTTGGTCCGACTTTTGTGAGCAGCTTAATGAATAAGAAATATTGTCTAGTTGTCACTGATGATTATAGCAGATTTACTTGGGTTTTCTTTTTAGCCTCTAAGGATGAGACTAGTGGCATTCTTATGAAACTTTATAATGAGAAAAAAATTAGTGATAAGAAAGTAAAGATTATCAGATGTGACAATGAAACAGAGTTCAAGAATAGAGTTATGAGTGAGTTTTATGAACATAAAGGCATTAAGAGGGAATTTAGTGTAGCTAGAACTCCTCAGCAAAATGGTATTGCTGAGAGGAGAAATAGAACACTAATTAAGGCTGCTAGAACCATGTTAGCTAACTCTAAATTACCTACTACATTTTGGGCTGAAGCAGTTAATACTGCTTGCTATGTGCAGAATAGGGTATTAGTAGTTAAGCCCTCTCAATCAAGAACCCTTATGAAATGTTTTGAGGCTAAAACACATGCTCTAGCTTTATTGGACAATTTGGGTGTCATGTTACCATTCTAATACCTTAGATTTTTTGGGGCAAGTATGATGGAATAGTCGATGAAGGAATCTTTTGTTTGGATACTCATTGAATAGTAAGGATTTTAGGGTTTACAACATTAGAACTAGGAAAGTAAAAGAAAACTTGCATATTAGGTTCTTGGAGGATAAGCCTATTATTGCAGGTGATGGACCAAAGTGGCTGTTTGATATTGATGTTCTAACAAAATCAATGAATTATGTGCCAGTTTTTGCAGGTACGGACTCTAATGATTATATAGATACAAAAAAAAGTGTTGGTACAGGTCATTCTAGCAATGAGACAGGATCTAGCCAAGACTACATTTTGATGCCACTATGGAAAGATGGTTTACTATTTGGTTCTTCTTCAAAGAATGCTTGCAATGATGAACCACAACCTACTAGTGATGCTGGAAAGAAGAATGATGAAGGTGTAAGTCAAGAAAGTGGAATTGATGATCAAGAGAGGCCTGAAAATAGTACTCAAGATGTTAATACTATTGGGCCAAGTATTAATACTGCCAGTACAAATGTTAATACTTGTAGTTTAAATATTAATACTATTAGTCCAACAGTTACTACTGCTCCACTTGAAGCTACACATGCTGATTTCTTTGGTGATGAAACAGAATTAGATATGAGCAACATTACTACCACATATCTAGTTCCTAATACTCCAAATACAATAATCCATAAAGATCATTCACTTGATCATGTGATTCGTGATGTGCAGTTTGGTGTATTGACAAGGAGAATGACAAAGACTACAAATGAACAAGGGTTTATTAGTGTTGTTTATGGAGGGAAAACTCATAAAGACCTTCATACTTGTTTGTTTGCTTGTTTCCTATCCTAGGAAGAGCCCAAAAAGGTAATCCAAGCATTAAAAGAACCAAGCTGGGTAGAATCTATGCAAGAAGAGCTTCTATAGTTTAAGTTACAACAGGTTTGGACCTTGGTAAATTTACCACATAGCAAAAGAGCCATTGGTACTAAATGGGTGTACATGAACAAGAAAGATGAAAGATGTATTGTAATTAGAAACAAGGCAAGGTTGGTTGCACGAGGTTACACTCAAGAAGAGGGAATAGATTATGATGATGTTTTTGCTCTAGTTGCTAGGATTGAAGCAATTAGGTTGTTCTTAGCCTATGCCTTATTCAAAGACTTTGTAGTATACTAGATGGATGTGAAGAGTGCATTTCTGTATGGCAAGATTGAAGAGGAAGTTTATGTCTGTCAACCTCTAGGGTTTGAAGATCCAGAGTTCCCTGACAGAGTTTATAAGGTAGAAAAGGCATTATATGGTCTACATCAAGCTCCTAGAGCTTGGTATGAGACTTTATCTACCTATTTATTGGACAATGGATTTCAAAGAGGTCAGATAGATAAGACTTTGTTCATTAAAAGAGTCAAAAGTAATATTCTACTAGTTCAAGTATATGTTGATGATATCATTTTTGGATCGACTAAAAAGAAGTTATGCATTGAGTTTGAGACATTGATGCACAAGAAGTTCCAAATGAGTTCAATGGGTGAGCTAACTTTCTTCTTAGGACTACAAGTGACACAGAAAGATGATGGGATTTACATCAGTCAAGACAAGTATGTGGATGAAATCTTGAAGAAGTTTGGTTTTTTAATTGTGAAGACAGTAAGTACACCCATGGAGACTTCAAAGTCATTGCTTAAGGATGCAGAAGCTGAAGATGTTGATGTTCACTTATATAGATTAGTGATTAGCTCATTGATGTATTTAACATCTTCAAGGCCTGATATAATGTTTGCTGTGTGTGCTTGTGCAAGATTCTAAGTCACACCTAAAGTTTCACATCTTCATGCTGTGAAATGAATCTTTGTTACTTGAAAGGTCATAACCTAAATTGGGCCTTTGGTATTATATAGGATCACCATTTGTTTTGAAGATTATTCTGATAGTTGGAATATGTGTGCAAGTTTAGACAGAAATCACAGTAGGTGGTTGTCAAGTTCTTGGAAGCTAGGATTGATTTCCGCAATGCAAGAGTAAGTATAGTTGCCAACTTACTACTGAAGCAGATATGTGGCTGCTGCTAGTTGTATGGATAATTAATCTGCGAGTAACAATCAAATGTTGACGCTCTCTATGGACTACACTACGAGTCTCAGAGAATACATACCAGCCTCTTTTCTTGATAAAGTAAAGCCCATCGGCAATGCGAGTCTCGTAGCACACTCGCTCGCGCGCTCTCATGTGCCTTCTCTAGCGTCTAAGACATTGAGCATTAGCTATACATCACTTATCAGATGATTCCAATGAGAAGAAGCTCGACCTTTAGATGATAAAGATTCACACTCACTCTCTACCTCGTTATGTTGCAGCATTTGCTCACAAAAGTCATTCTGATGTGGCAGATTTTAAATATATGTATTGCCTAGTATAGCATGCTAAACTATGAAGTTATTGATTGACGGGTAGGTTAATTTCGTTTATATGTAGGGATTAGCACAAAATGATGCTTGAAATGGAATGGTAATGCAGCTAATGATGACATTCAAGTTAGTGCTGTTGGCCAAACTTTCTACTGGTAAGTATAATTAGTGCTGCTAGTTATACTTAATACTGCTATATTAATGATGTTAGTTATACTTACTATTGTTTGTTATAATTAATATTGTGCAAAATGAGAGAAATAGTGAGCTAAAAAATAGAAAGAGAGATGTGTGAAAATAAAAACAGATAGAGTGCATTGGTGAGTAAAAGAAATGAGAGAAATAGTAAGCTGAAAAACAGAAGGAGAGATGTGTGAAAATAAAAAACAGATAGAGTGAATTGGTGAGAAAAAGAAATGAGAGAAATTGGTGAGAATGAAAAACAGAAAGAGAGATGTGTGAAACAAAAATAGAAAGAGTGACTCTATGAGCTAAAAGAAATGATAGAAATTGGTGAGAATGAAAAACAGAAAGAGAGATGTGTGAAACAAAAATAGAAAGAGTGACTTTGTGAGCTAAAAGAAATGAGAGAAATTGGTGAGAATGAAAAACAAAAAGAGAGATGTGTGACAGACAGAGTGACTCAGTGAGAAAAAGAATTTAGAGATATAGTAAGAATAAAAACAGAAAGAGAGCTTGTGAGAATCAAAATTGATGATGGAAATGCTTTTTGGAATGAAATTAGAGTTAATGTTGGCGACTCAAAGTTATTGCTATTAGGCATCAACTTATTTTTTTTTTTCTTTTATCTTTTATTGCTGGTTAAGTTAATGCTTGCAGCTACACTCTACTACTGCCAGTGTTAGTTAATGCTGTTAGGCATAAACTTACTACTGCTGGTTAAGTTAAGCTACTGTTGGGTCAGTTAATGCTGTTAGGCTTAACTTAGTACTGCTAGTTTAAGTTAATGTTGTTAAGGGTGATTTCATAAATACTTCGATTAAGGGTTTCAATCACTCATTCGATCGATTTTACACTTTGATATACTCTCTAAACATAAACCCTAACTCAATTTTATCATTCATCATCAAAACCCAACACAATGTCGAACCTAAAGTTTGCTAAAACCCACAATTTAGTTGCGTTTTTGGAGAAACCCAAAGAAAGTGATGGGTTTGAGAGAATTATTGATTTTTTGAATGCAGGTTCTATCATATATGCGCTAACGGTGAATCCCACTATCTATACTTCATGCGTTAAGCAGTTCTGGGCTACTGCTAAGGCTAAAATTGTCAATGGGGAAATGCAGATACAAGCCCTAGTAGATGAGAAAAAGGTGATCGTCACTGAGACAAATGTGAGAAGAGCTCTTCAATTAAAAGATGCTGAGGGTATTGAATGTCTTCCAAATACGACAATTTTTGAACAGCTGACACTCATAGGGTATGAAAATCTTACACAAAAGCTTACATTCTATAAAGCTTTCTTTTCACCTCAATGGAAATTTCTTATCCATACAATTCTGCAGTGCCTTAGTGCTAAGACTACTGCTTGGAACGAATTTAGTAGCACTATGGCCTCAGCTATCATCTGTCTTGCCACAAACCAAAAATTCAACTTTTCCAAGTACATTTTTGATAATATGGTGAAGAACTTAGAGGATGGGGTTAAATTTATAATGTATCCAAGGTTTGTGCAAGTGTTCCTGGATAAACAAGTTGAAGGAATGACCAAACATAAAGAAATTTATGTTACACCTTCTCACACTAAGAAGGTCTTTGCTAATATGAAGAGAGAAGGAAAAGGTTTTTCTGGGAGAGTTGCCCCTTTAATTCAAACTATGATGGTTTAAGCTTCAGAAGAATTAGGTGAGGGTTCAGACATACCAACTGATCCTCAACACACACCCACTATTATTCAACCATATACATCACAACCTCAGAAGAAACAACCAAGGAGGAAACAGAGGAAAGACACTGAGATTCCTCAATCCAGTGGTTCTACAGAGCCTATTACTGATGAAGCTGCTAATGAGGAGCATATACCTACACATTCTAATGATCCACTACTCAGTGGTTAGGATAGACTGAAACTAAATGAATTGATGGAACTTTGTACCAACTTGTCACAAAGAGTACTCAACTTGGAGAACACAAAGACCTCTCAAGCTGCAGAGATTACTCAATTAAAGAAGAGGGTCAAAAAGCTATAAAGGATGAATAAGTCAAGAACTCCAAGGCTTAAACGGTTAAGGAAGGTTGGTAGATCTGCACAAGTTGTTTCATCTGAAGATGAAGGTTTGGGTGCTTAGAAGGATGCATCCAAACAGGAGAGGAAAATTGCTGATCTTGATGTTGATACAAAGGTTACTTTGGTTGATGAGGCTCAGGGGAGGAATGATGATAACTTAATGTTTGATACAAAAGTTTTATATGAGCAGGAAGTTGAGGTTGAAAAGGTGGTTAGTACTGCTAAAGTTACTACTGTTAGTGCTACAACAACAACTGTTGATGAGTTGACTCTGGCTCAGACCTTAATAGAGATTAAAGCAGCTAAACCTAAGGCTATTACAACTGTTCCTACAACAACTACAACTGTTGTTACAAGACCTAAGGCTAGAGGAGTTGTAGTTCAAGAGTCAAGTGAATTTACAAAGGTAACATCTCCTTCGCAACTATCACAACTTCCACAGGCTAATGACAAAGGCAAGGCAAAGATGATAGGACCTGAAAAGCCTTTGAAAAAGAAAGATCAAATTTTAATTAATGAAGAAATTGCTCAAAAACTTCAAGCTCGATTAAATGTTGAATTGGAAGAAGAAGAGAAGCTTGCAAAACAAAGAGAAGAAGATGCAAACATTGTTGAATAGGATAATGTTCAAGCCATGATAGATGCAGATTATGAGCTAGTTGCAAGATTACAGGCACAAGAACAGGAAGAGTTGACTGTTGAAGAAAAGTCAAAGCTGTTTGTAGAGCTTATGGATAAAAGAAAGAAACATTTTGCAAGACTTAGAGCAGAAGAGCAGAGAAGAAAACCACCAACCAAAGCTTAAAAGAGAAATCAAATATGTACCTATCTGAAGAACATGGTTGGATTCACTCATAGTCAGTTGAAGAACAAAAGTTTTGATGAAGTTCAGAAGGCTTTTGACAAGACCATAGGATGAATAGACTCATTTGTATCTATAGATTCTAAAGTGGTGAAAGGAGATAAAGAGAAAGATGAAGGCAGTGTAACAAGAGCAGAAGAAAGCAGTTTTAAAAGAGCAGGCACAGAGATAGAACAAGAAAGAATTAAGAAGCAAAAGATGAATGATGATCAAGAAGAAGCTGAGATGAAAAAGCATATAGAGATTGTTATTAATAAAGAAGAAATAACAGTTGATGCTATACCATTAGCCACTAAGCCCCCAATTATTGTTGACTGGAAAATCATCAAAGAAGGAAAGATGGGATACTTTCAAATCATAAGAGCTGATGGTATTTCAAGGAGGTACTCATCAATGATTAGGATGCTTCAGAACATTGACAGAGAAGACCTGGAAACACTCTGGAAGTTGGTTAAAGCTAAACATGGGAATACAAGGCCAGAGGAGGCATATGAAAGAGTGTTATGGGGTGATCTGAAAGTAATATTTGAACCTGATGTAGAAAGTGAAATATGGAGAAATCTACAAGGATACAATGTGACAGTTTGGAAGCTATTTTCTTCAAGTGGAGTACATTTTGTAAGATTTTTGAATCTGCATATCTTTATGCTGGTAGAGAAAAAGTATCCACTCACACCTGCAACAATCACAAAAATGCTCAATAAAAAGCTTCAAACTGACCATTGGAATGAGATGTGCTATCAACTTCTTAAGCTCATGACTAAACTGGTCAAGAATTTTGGAAGTGTTTGAATGCATCCTCCTGGTGATGGTGAAAACTTTTAATGAAGAAACTTGAGATTCAGAAGAAGAATATCAAGTTTAGGGGAGGATTGTTGGGATTAAAAGCTTCTTGATGCTGTTTGGAAGTAACTGCTGCTAAGGTTAGAGTTACTGTTGCTAAGCATAACTTAGTGCTGTTAGTGATATTAGTAAAAAATATGCTAAGTAGTTAGTACTGCCAATTACTACTGCTAGTATATATTACTATTCTAATAGAAGTTAAGACTGCTTAGAGACTTAGAATAAAAACTACTAAGTAGTTAATACTGCTAGTATACAAGTTACTATTGTTAGTGTAACTTAGTACTGCTAGTATATGTAAGTACTGCTTGAGCCAAGTTACAACTGTTAGCATAAAGTTAGTACTGCTAGTGTAACTTATTACTGCTGATGAAGAATGAAGAAAATATTCTAAGTAGTTACTACTGCTTGAACATAGTTAGTGTTGCTGGTATAAAAGTTAATGCTGCTACTTACAACTACTGAAAGATTACAACTGCTAGAAGAATTTCTACTATCAGAAGGATAAAGACAAAAAAAAAGATTAAGATGAAGATTGTTTATCAAGATTACTTATGGGATAAGTATGAGATATTTTTGTAAAAGATATATATATCTTATTAAGTTAGAAGATTTAAAATTATCTAAAAGAATTATAGAAGATTTGTTGTTATCTTGTAAAGGACTCCTTGGTGTATAAAAGGAGATCCTAGGTTATGGTTATACATACATTCATACGTTTTTGATATATAGCTTCAAGGTTGTAAACCCTAGTACTACACAGAATACTCATATTATTGATAATAATAATATTGGAGCTTTTTAGTGATATCATTGTTCATACAGTTTACTGTTTCATTAGTATTCTTCTAAGTATTAAAGAGTAGATTCCGCATACTCTTTAGTATTCACAAAGTTCCTACCATAGTTGTTTTGGATTTATCCAAAGTAACTTAACCTTTACAAGCTAAGGAATAGATCTTAAGTTAGGATCAATAATACCTCCCCTGAGTTTCATGAACCAATGTAATCTCTACATCTTTATAAATGTCATCAATTTTCCTTCCATGTTTGGATGCATCATCCTGATCACCCAAACTAGCTTCACTAGGTTAGAGCCCAGGAGTGATAAGAAAAGTCCGGAGGTGGAGAGCACTAATGATGAAGAGGTGGAAATTAATAATGTTGTCATACCTGTCAATGTTAATGAAAAGGAGGAGGAGATAACTGATGAAGTGTATGAATTAAAGCGAAGGGAGAAAGGGAAGATCGTAGAGGAGTCTAGGAGTACACCATTCCCCACACCAATTAGATCTCGTAGGACTCATACTAATCTCGTATCTTCGGATACTGAGAAACTCCAGAAATTGACGGTAACTCATACTCAAACAACAACATCATCAAGATCACAACACGCCAAATTGTCTAGAGCAAACCGACTTCTATCATTGTTCAAAGCCAAACCTGCTCGGTTCAAACGATACAAGAATTTCTTTCAGGAGTTACAGGGACGGTATACATATTTGTTTGGACATCTCAAACAAAGATTTTTGTCAAGAAAGTCATTCGATACTCTTGCTGATCATCTCCAAGAAGTAATGGTCGAATCTTTACCCATTATGGTAGATACGCATATTAAGGAGCAGGTGAAAAAGCAAGTTCCTGAGCAGGTTAGAGATCAAGTTCTAGTGTATGTTGCGGAAAGGCTAATTCTGGAGAGACAAAAGACTAAAGAAGAGATGAAACAGATGATTGCTATAATGGTAGTAATGAAATGGCTAGGCTGTCACGTCTTTCTCCCTGATATCTTCTATTACTTTAGTTTTCGCATTTTTACTTTTCTGTTATTTTCAAAATCAATCTCAAACCATTTTTAAAACGTGACACTTCAAATTAAAACTAATTGACACTTAACTCTTGGGACGACCTCGGATTTATCATCTCTACACTACTCACGATCGGGTTTTCTGCCCGTTAGTGTGTTTGTCAGGTGAATCAAGTTTTATAAATTTAAAACTTAAACAAAATATATTTTAAAATAAAATATGCATCAGGATTTCCCTCCAATTTTTTCATAAATTTAGTATACAAATTGTCAAAAAAAATTACCAATAATTTTTGTAACTAATAGTTCGTTGCTATATTAGCAATTTCGTTGCTGATAATTGAAGGTTTATTTGGCAAAAAATAGAATTTCGTTGCTAAGTTTTTTGCAACAAAAATTATAGCGAAAGTCGTTGCTAAAAAAGAGAGGGAATGTTTCCGCCAAATTTTGAGTAGATTGCAACGAATTTAGCAACTAAAAATCGTCTAACCAAAGATTCTAGTTTTGCTTATATTCGTTGCTATATTCGTTGCTATATTCGTTGCTAATGTGTGAATTTAGCAACGACTTATTGGTCGTTGCAAAATTTTCGTTGCTATTGGCACTTTTTCTAGTAGTGATAGACGAAAGATAGTGTTACGAAATCGTATCTGCCAATACATTATGGGCACACGGCTGCCACGGACAACTGATATATATTTGTTATAATAGTAAACCTAACACTAAAAAAAAGGTTTCAGTAAGTATTTGAAAACTACGTTACAATGTTGTTTGTGTCGATTTTATGCTTACTCGTATAAGTTGTATTAATTAAGCGTTCTGAGAAGTTAAATTTAGTATTGATTTGATACTCCTATAAACCTAATTAGAATAGATGACAAATATAGTTACTTACCTTTATAATCAGTACTTTCTAAATTTTATAAATTACAAGTAAAGCGATTGTTGAAATGACTATTATTAATCTTAATGTTTGGACATTGTTCGATTAGGTTTATAATGTCGGGTTTGTTTGGGTACTTGGAATCACAATAGATATGATTTAGATAAAAGGATGAAATTAAATTAAGTATTAATTTTCGTTGTTTGTGTTTAGCATAAAGTTTAGATTGTGAGTATCACATTGAAATACTATTCGAACCGTTCTTTTCACCCATTAATGAAGCTATAAGTTTCACCCATGAATGAAGCTATAAGTTTCATACTCATTTTTTATTTTCATATCATTAACCAAATACCAAACAACAACAATGGATATGAAATGCATTCTTTGATTTCGAAACCGTTATGCCAAATACACCATTAGTCCATTAGTCTATCACAAAGATACAAACATTTGGCATTGGTATGAGTTTGGTATGAGCAATAATGACACGTTAATGCAACACGTTTATTCTACTGAAATTTTATTTAAAAAATACTGTAACCTACTTTCCTCATTGGGTATCTTTGTTAGTCCAAGTACTAAATGAAAAAAAAAGAAATAGGACTGAAAACTACAATACGTAAAAAGATAAGGGACTATTTAATGCAAAACCTACTTTCACCAAATTTGTAACTTCCACTTGTCAAGTTGTCGTAACATCCTCTCAACACGAATTAATGAAACTCCAAAATTGGTATTCGTAACGTAAGAAGAACTCATCTTTCTTATTAACGAGGTTTGTAACCCGTGCGTTGCTGCAGAACGTGCGAGATTAACTTTGCAACGAATTGATAACCCCAAAGATTATTTTGGTAAATTGTTTCTAAACTTTTTTTACGAAATTAATCATAAGGTTAGCGTTCCGTTGCAAAGTTAACGACTCAATAACCTCAAAGACTATTTCCGTAATATTTTTAAAATATATATTAAACTTCAACATTTTTTTTAAAATCGCACGTATGTCAGAAGCATTGCAATATTGGGCTCCTTTTGTTCGCGATTTGACGATCTTTCCAGTGGCATATCTTTTTCCGAATGAATAGATAGATATGCGTTACATAATTCATAAATAAAATTTGTTATATAAAAAGTCGTAAATAGATAAGAGTTCAAGATCATTTTTATAACTTTTCGCATACTTGAGAGTGCGTTTTGTAAAATACCTCAAATGTGATGAAGTTTTTCTTTAATATTAAAAAAACTAATATTAAAAAAACGCGAATGCCAAAGCGTATATGATATTTAACAAGCAAGATAGGCCGCGCGTTGCTGTGGGCCATAATTTTTTACGTATCGATTTCGAATGAGTATTGAGTGGGAATGTGTACGCGCGTTGCGGCGATGTTGACTTGTATGTATCACATGTATTTTTATTTCACTGAGCATTGCAAAAAAAGTATAGGTTATTAATATAATTTAAACTTTCATAGAATTGTACGTTTCTGACCTTTATCATTTATTTTAAAGTTATTAGGTAGTTTATGGTGTGTTTTGAAAGTGTATTTTTTTAAAATATATATACAGTAAACTTCAACATTTTTTTATAAAATCGTACGTATGTCGGAAGCATTGCAATATTGGGCTCGTTTTGTTCGCAATTCGAAGATCTTTCCGCAGATATTCTTTTATCTGAATGAATCGGTAGATATGTGTTATATATTTGATAAATACAGTTTATTATATAAAAAAGTCGTACATATTTAAAGGTTGAGGGTACGTTTTGTAAATTTTCTAATTTTTCTATTTATATTAAACTTCAACATTTTTTATAAAATCGTGCGTATGTCGGAAGCATTGCAATATTGGACTCGTTTTGTTCGCAATGTGAAGATCTTTCCGCGTGTATTTTTTGATCTAAATGAGTCGGCAGATATGTGGTATATATTTGATAAATAAAGTTTATTATATATAAAGGTCGTAAATAGTTAAAAGTTCAGGGTCCGTTTTGTAAATTTTCTTTTATTAATCTATTTTGGGCCGGTAAAAGATTTTTTTTATAGTTTGGGCCGTTGTTAGGCTAACATTTTCCGCCGGCGTAAAACGACGTCGTAACGGGCCATTTTTAATATATATAAAGTTATTAATTAGTTTAAGGGTGTATTTCAAAAGTTTTTTTTTATTTAAAAAATATACATTAAACTTTAATATTTTTTATAAAATCGTACGTATGTCAGAAGTATTGCAATATTGGGCTCGTTTTGTTCGCAATTCGAAGATCTTTTTACCGGCATTTTTTTTCTGAATGAATCAATATATACATTAAATATCTGATAAATAAAGTTTGTTATATAAAAAAGGCGCAAATAGCTAAAAGTTTAAGGCTATTTTCGTAACAATTCGCATATTTTGTGGGTATGTTTTGTAATTTTTTATTTTTTATTTTTTTATTTTGAACGTGGGCTGTTGTTGGGCTTTTATGGTTACCTGATGGGCTAAATTTTATATATATGCTCATTAGAGGAAAACGGCATCGTTTTGAACCTCTAATGTGTATATACAAGCAAAAGAACCCGCGAGTTGCGGCGGGGCTAATTTTTTTCCGAATAATTTGTTTTACGTTTCGGGGGTTTTTTTTTGGCGATGCATTATGGCGGGGTTAATTTTTAATATTTTCTTTTTTTTGTATGATTCGGGGAAAAAAAATTGCATTGGGACGGGCTAATTTTTTCCTGAATATTTTCTTTTTTTTGGAACGGTTTTGTAAATTTTTTTACGGGAATTTTTGTGTTTTCTAATTTAGCGTTTATAGTTTGGGCCGTTGTTAGGCTAACATTTTCCGCCGGCGTAAAACGACGTCGTAACGGGCCATTTTTAATATATATAAAGTTATTAATTAGTTTAAGGGTGTATTTTAAAAGTTTTTTTTATTTCAAAAATATACATTAAACTTCAATATTTTTTATAAAATCGTACGTATGTCAGAAGCATTGCAATATTGGGCTCGTTTTGTCCGCAATTCGAAGATCTTTTTACCGGCATTTTTTTTCTGAATGAATCAGTATATATACATTAAATATCTGATAAATAAAGTTTGTTATATAAAAAAGACGCAAATAGCTAAAAGTTGTTTTGTAATGCTTTATACATTAAAGGCTGTTTTCGTAACAAAAGAATATATGCGGGTATGTTTTCGTATATATACATTAAAGGCTGTTTTCGTAACAATTCGCATATTTTGTGGGTATGTTTTGTAATTTTTTATTTTTTATTTTTTTATTTTGAACGTGGGCTGTTGTTGGGCTTTTATGGTTACCCGATGGGCTATGATGGGCTAAATTTTATATATATGCTCATTAGAGGAAAACGGCATCGTTTTGAACCTCTAATGTGTGTATATATATATAATATAATATAACTTTATAATTATTTAAAAAAAGTTAACTTTAGTAATACACATTTATATGCACATTGTACAAGCTAATATAACACGTTGTTTACAAAACTTGAATTGAATGTTGTCATTATGATCATCTTCACTACTAATTTAATCAAAGCATGTTGAAAATAATTAAACTCTATACGATTGAAGTCCAAAAATTAATATTAAAATGTTGGTTGCGCAAGTGAATTTTCTAATTTAGCGTTTCGCCAATATTAATATCATTATTGAAATTAGAAACAAAAAATGCAAAAAAACCTTTTCTTCTGTTCTTTTCAAAGATGTTATTCACAAACTTTTTCATTTAAGTAACTTTTTTGAAAAAAAATATAATTCACAAACTACTACTCCATTCAAATTTTTGCAAGTTACATATAGGATTCAAGATCGGCACTAAATACCACACAAACAACAAACAATACATTTTTAAATTTTTTTGCATATAATTACGAACCAATAAATCTCGGTTATAATTTGGCATGGTGCTTTCACTTGAGTATAAGACTGGGTGAGCACGGTAAGATAATCACAACGAAACTATATAATTTGAACCAGGGCATACTACATCTGGCCAGAACCAACCAAACCTGTGCAACATTGTGACAGCCTGTTCCTAGAAGAATCACATGAGACGACAACTGAGATATACCGCCCTTGGGACTTGGCTAGACACAATTGGTAGCGTAAATTCGACATCATGGAGGCTCATGGTCTAATTATCAAATTTACACGAGCATTATAGGCCATTACTCGTGGAATAAGGAGACTTTATTGCAGTTAGCAGCGAGTTAAATTAAAGTAGTCGCTAACCGCAAATGCAACCTCTAAAAAGAACTTCAAGCTCATTCAAATTTAACCATAAACATAACTCTTCTCAAAAGCTGAGTATAATTCGGGCAATAACAAATTCGTTCGCTCAAGTACTCTCTGAATATCAGGAAACAATCCCGTATGAAATTACAAACAAGCAAAATGCCACCAACAAATTTTGGATATTAGGAACACATATTGTCACCAAAATTTCAGGCGTCTGCGACGAACTCTTCAAAATCCTCTATGAATTCTTCAATCTCCACTTCTTTAGCTTAATACTCCTCTTCAACATCACTGGCTTCACCATCCCTAAGTGTCTGCCTTGCCGCCTTCTCTTCTTCGTGACATAATTTCCACTTGTTCACCCAGCTCTCCCAATCGTCCTTCAATTGCTTTCTTTTCTCGCGGTCCTGCATACTCAATAACAATGATGTATCATGATCCTCTACATCGTATCTGTTACTGTAGTTGTTCAGGTTCTTTGAGATTTCTTCCTCTTTCTCGAGTGTCAATAACGAAGGCGGCCTTGGCCTCCACAAGAACTGCAACGGTCAAACACAATAATCACATGTTCAGACCAACATAACCTATAGATAGTTTGATTTGTGCTTGTATAATATACTATTACATCAATGAGTAAAATTTTCAAGAAAAACAAAATAATACAAAAACGACTTAAAACGTTTAATTGTCTTAGAAGTCAAGTGCTTAAATTAGTCCCAAATTATATAATCCACCTTTCTATTTTGGTGTGTCCCACAATAAGTGTTCACTTTCATATGTCAACCAATCAAAATTTGGGATGGAAAGTACATTTTTTAAATCATATAACAAATTAAATAGATGTAATTAAAAGGTGTGAGGAGAATCAATCCGACCCGTGACAATAAAATATTGATGGTTTCAACATATTTCTTATCCTGTCTAATTCTCCCGCAGCCAAATAAGCTACCAATTGATAAAGTTCAAATTACCTGAAAGCAATGGTCCTTCAAAATATGGTAGAGTAGCTTTCCATTGAAGGACCATACGTTGAAACCGTTTTCCATCTCATGCACGGAAGTGACTGAAGTTGCAACATACCTATAAACATAGTTACCAAGTGAATATTTGTTCATTTCAACAAGAATAAGTTTGCATTACATGATGTAAAGTATTAGCTACCGATTATAATTGAAAAGTTACCTTCCAGTAGGATCCCATTCAATATCTGTTGCCATAAAATGCTCTGCAGTAGCCATAGTTTCAAGCTCATCCACGTTGAAGAATTCCAATTGACCATTAAACCTCTTCAACCCAGCCAAAATGACAAACCTGCCATTTGGTGACCAGAAAAGAGCATTCGCCTGTCTTTGCTTGAGGGTCGGGAGCTTTGACACTTTACCTCCCTTCATTGAGTAAAAACTGACATTGGGCTTCGGGTTATCACCATGAATAACTGCAAACCTGTGGCCCTTTGGCTCCCATGAAAATGCGATTATTTTGTCATTCTTGTTTTCAAGCTCAAAAACCTCAATAGGTATGTCACGCTCGTTAATTCTGAAAAGCTCAAATCCAGTATACGTGCTCTTCTTAGATTTTGTGATTCGGTCAACTTTAACAGCAAGATACTCACCTTCACTTTGCCAATACATTTTGCAATCACTGACACTGAAGAGATTCTTCTGCCTTAACTCTTGTTTGCTCGGGATTTGGAAGAGACTCACCTATAAATATCATACAAATTTCAAACACATGACATGTATATTCAAGAACTACTATATAGAAGATGAAGAAGTTGATTTTCGCTCATTAGAAACATTTGAATATTAGACAACTTTGGTAGCGTAGAAATGGAAAACAAATTTGTAGAAGTGGTTCAAAATCGCCTGAAGTCTCCTTTTAAATGCATAAACCTCCCAAACCATTTTTATTTACAAAAAGTATGTTTATGAAGCAAATGTTTTCGTATAATCAAAATAACACATACATTTTATTTATAAAAAGTAAAAAAAAAAAACTGTTAAACGAATATAAGTGTCTACCGCCTGACACACCCAAGCCCATCTTGACCTGTAACCCAGCATCTTGCCACCTCTATTGGTAGTGACAAAGAATATGTTGTAGGAGAGTTTTAAAAGAAACAAAATATATATATTGCCATATTCCAAAAGATAAGTTGACAAAATCCAGCAAGAAGCTGGTTCAAGAAACTATTTCATCTTTATAAAGAAGATACTGCATAAAGCACTTACTCTAGCTGGTTGATTTCCGCCACCTTGTTCAGGAACAAAGAGTGCAAAAATAGGATCAGTAGGAGACCAACAGAAGTCCATCACATTTTCAACTTTAATGGATTTCTTATCAATAAGACTAAAAGTTTCAGTCTCATAGACTGAAATCACACTTTTCCCAAGACGAGCAAAGTACTTATCCTCGTTACCACCACCCCATCTGCAAAGTATATCATTATGATATCATAAACAAACCCAAGATAAAGATGTATAACTATTCGTAAACCTACAAAATAAATCACCTGATAACAGGCCAAGAAACTCCGGTAAAACCACCAGTTCCTCCAAATGCAATCTCATCTGCACTTCCCTTAAAATCTCTCATGACTTTGCCAGTTCTCACATCAAATATGTTGAGCATGACCATCTGAACAATACAAAAACTTAACAGTTACAGACTGACAAAGAAAATCATCTAATTACATCAAAACTAGGTATTACAATAGACCTACTTACACGACTGTCATGGGGTTTGCTAGGTTCATGACTGCTGTAAGTAACCAGGTACTTCTCACCAGGAGAGAAGTCGATCAATTTAACCTACAATTGACAGGAAAACTTAAATCTTCAATATATTGAGATACAATCATACAATATATTAACGGAACAGTATTCTACTCCGTAGTAAGCTAAGTTAATCCAAAGTAACATATGCAATCAAAATAAATATAATATAAATAAATAAACCTCTTTATGAGCATAGCGCATAAGTTGATTGAAAGTAGAAGCACCACCCCACACTGCAACACCCTGTCGATGGACAGTTGTTAAGTATGTCCCTAAGGGAGACCATTGCACAAAACTGTCAGTCCAGTACTGCACAAAAAGAGCAAGAAGCCTGTTATCGTCATCATATTTTCACAACTAAGAAAGATACAAACTTGCATACCCAATATGGTTAGTAAACGAGAAAATGCATAATTTGAAATATAAATGATGTTGTCTTACAGGTTGTTTGTAAACAGGATCAGCCTTCACTTGTCTTGCATCATTCCACAGGACCTCGGTGTCTGGTCCAGCACGAATAACAAACTGGTCTCTACCCTTCTCATCAGTAAGCCAATGTTGAAGATTCTCCTGTATAGAAACAGCAAATATTTTATACGAGTCATAAGAATTTCATCATTTAAGTGTGTATGATTAAGAGCTCTTTTTCATATACTATACTATTCCAATTTTAGCAATATTATGTAGTCATCTTCACTAACTATGTTTTCAACATATAAAAGAAAAATTAGACACTATCTAAGGACGCAAGTTAATGAACAAATGAGATTAATAAGAGTATACTCAAGCAGGTAAACATAATTAGATCTGCCACCAATTGCACAAATCATTTACACCACTTCATCAAGATTTTATGTACATCGTGGCTGCCCAAAAACAATTGTCTATCCTTCATACCAGTCGATACCATAAAAACAGCATCGGGGATCGGGTAGACATATATTTTTTTTTATTTAGAGATGTCCTGTAAACAATACCTGAACTATTTTGATCAACTACTTGAAAAATCATGGGGAATCGGGTAGACATATTTTTTTATCTACTCAAATGCATAACTACTCACTACATCTCATCAGGATATAAGATCAAATTCCAGAGGTGGCTTGTTAGTAAATGCAACATTGGGATTCTTAAGTGACAGTTAACATTTAGTCCTTCTCAAAATCTAAACATATTGCAGCACATATATATACCAACTTAACTCTACGTTGTGGAGTACTACTTTCAGGAATTACAACAGAACAGTGTTTTATGAGAATATGACACACATATCATCGAAGTGTACTAACATTCACGCAACGAAAACAGAAACGCAAAATATACTAGATATAAAGCAACAATCAAACTGAAATACGAACCCCTGGTGTGTATGATGTAGTTGCCGGAGGTGCCCACTCATCTGGGACTCTTGAGAACTTCTCAATGTCGTCAAACATGTTGACAGCAAAAACATGTGATTTGCCTAGCTTGTACCCATGCGTCATCTCTTTAGCAAGTTCCGCTTCCTACGACAACCCACGCCACAATAAAAACATCAAATTTATCACCATCTTGATAAAATACTTAAAAAGACATCAAACATATTCTACGGTTTAAGGTTATACCATTCATAGAGAACCAAATGCCAATACGATAAACACTACCTATTCTATGATACAATGACTAAACCAAATATATATACCTGAGCAGTATTGAATTCAATAAAGCAATAACCGCGCGTTCTTCCGGTCCCTTCCTCAACAGGAATCCAAAGCCCATACTCCTTAATAACACCACATTGACTAAAAATCTTCCTTAAAACACCTTCAAGCTTGTCAAAATTCTCGCGTGAGGCAACGGGTATATTATCGACAATAATAATATTCCCAAACCCTTCTTGCAATAACTTCTCTTCTTCAAATATATCCTCGTCGTCACTATAAACACATTGAACACCCAAATAAATACAAAACACACATACATATGACGGCTGTTATTTAAACTAGTTGGTTACCCGCGCATAGCGGCGGTAATAGAAAATTTACTAACTCAACTCTTTACGTAATTTTCTACCCGCTTACAACACTTTAAATGTATGTGTTCGTTGTATGTATTCGTTTGGGTTTCCCGTAGCTTTCCCGCAACACCATATTAACATCATCATTCTCGCATGTAAAGAGACAACACACTCTCCGAAAGTATATAGTTTTAACCTATCAAGTTTATATTTAATTAAGGTTAAAGTTGTAGTAAAAAATATAATCCCACTAAAAATGTAAAAAAACAAAAAAATTATAAAATATAACAAAATGTATGTTGAATTAAAAAGCACAAAATTTTAAAAAATATGATAAAATTAGATCATAATAAAATTAAATTGATAAAAAGATATTTCAATTTGAAAATAAAGGTGATTTTTTAATCAAAATGTGACACATGTCACTTTTTGATGTGATTCCTAAAAATGAGATGGATGGTCAAGATTGCATCTCCTTATCTTAATTTTTAATGGTCTCACATTATAAATGCTTTATATAGTAATATAGATATCGAATGTGCTTACCTTAAAATACCAAAGTCTTCACCAGGTGGGACAAAAATGGAGTTCCAGTCGATGGAGGAGAGGTCGATGTTTAGACTGGAGGCTTTGGATGTTATGTCTTCCATTATCATTGGCATTGGCATTGGCATCACGTCTGCCATGGTTGATGTTGTGCAGTTTTTTTTTTCTTTGCAATGGATGTGATTGATTGTGTTGTTGAAATTAGGGTGAGAGGGTGGACGAAGGGGGTGTTGTTTTTGGGCAAACTTGGGGGCCAAGTTTTATATAAATAATCGTATATTATAATTATAAATACTTACCCGGCTTCACCCGCCCTCCTCTCTATTACATCCGACCCGACCCTCTACCCGACACACGCTATAAGGATTTGCATTCCCATCTTACCCGGTGCATTTATTCTTTCTTGACCATCACACACGTGTCTTCTTACCCTTTCTTCTTCCTTAACCAGCTGTCTCTAGTAAATCCATATTCACACACACAAAACACACACACATCTCTAATTTGATTTATAAAAAAAATTCCGTGTCATGTATCAACGAAAACCGCCGGAAAGAGATTCATGTAAGTTTTTTTTTATTTCGAGTATTTATTTTTATTCTATTAGGTTTTTAATTGAAAATTAGGTTAACACGAAATTTGGGGGTGTTTGTTTCGGTTGGTTTGTCATGATGTGGCTTGGGTTTAATCTTAATTTTTGTAATTTTTTTTGCAGTAGGAGGAGGAGGAGGAATTGGGATTAGGGTTACTTTAATACCTCATTTTCGCACCGGTAAGA
The DNA here is from genome assembly GCA_026074375.1 of Tanacetum coccineum. Classification (NCBI taxonomy): domain Eukaryota; kingdom Viridiplantae; phylum Streptophyta; class Magnoliopsida; order Asterales; family Asteraceae; genus Tanacetum; species Tanacetum coccineum. Next base: position 36,756 of record BQNB010028675.1, read on the forward strand.
TTTCAACTTTAGGTGTTTTTTTGATGTGAGATGTGAATGTTTGGTTATATACAAGGACGTTGAGTTCTAAAATAAGCTCATGCGGTTCTAAAATAAGCCAAAATAAACAACTCTTTGGTTTTTAGCTAAGATTGACCCATTTCCCTATGATGAATGATATTAGAAATTGTACTGTGTCTAATTGATTTGATACATTATGTTAATGATCTAATAGTTTTGCAAGTTTTATTACATTATGTCATGAAAATATTAATGATACTTTAGTAATATTTACGAATTTATTAAGATCATCGCATATTTTAAGAAGTCATTTCTCATTTAAAACAAAGGTTTAGTTTTGATATTTGTGTTGACATTAACTTATTAACTTTGTAATTTTTTCTATATCAGGTCACAAGAATTATGGGAGGAGATGTATTATGTGGTTGGCGTCAATAGGAATACGGTAGCTGACAACCGTAAGTATAAGCAAGCTTTTGCCTACATTGTTAGTAATCCATGTACGGTTGAACGTGGTTGTGTTGAAATGTTGGCCGCTTTCAGTTTTAAAGAGCTTTACGAACACTTTGTCATCGTGGCAAAGTCAAATATTTGCCGATAATGAAGATTCCATGTGGCTGCCTTTGATTTTCCCACAATCACAAGGCAACTGTGAGTCACTTTAGCAGTTGTTAACAAGTTTGATTATGTTAAACTATTGTGGTTCATGTGTTTTGCAATGCACAATAGACTAACGCATTTCACTTTGTTTCCCTCCAAATATTGCAGGAATATGTTGTGAGAAGATGGTACAGGCTCCCGAGGTTTGCGAATCGTTTTACTCAGAGGTATAGCCGACGATGGTATGTTGCTACCGGTATGTTTCGAATGCTGCATTAGCCACCGTCTGAATGCTTACGAGTTTAAACCGAGTTGCTCAAGGTACAATCTTTATATATATGCATCACCACCTTTTATACATGACTAGGCTGCCATGGGTTGTGTTTCTTTGAAATTTATCTAAAAGGAACAGGTCTACTGCCGCAGTCTTTTTTAAATGTATCTAGCCTCCTCCTAAGATTATAAAAGCCTACTTTATGGAACATGGAAATGAGCTTTTCTCTCTCGACATACAAAAGTTAGGCTGCTTATGATGCTTAGGGCTAAACATCTTTTAAACTTTGTTTTCTTCCCAAACTCGGGCAAGTAGGCTTTGTATAAGTGAGTTAATATTCCCTCTCTCAAATTTGCATAGGTTTTCTGTTACGACGTTTACTTTCGTTGATATAGATAGTCTAAATATAAACTTAAAGATTTTGACGGCATTTCAGTATAAAGTTTCATATGGGAACTGCTAGATTGAAAAGTACACCAGTATCATACTATTTTTAAAATTAAGTCCGAAATTTAGCTATTCAACTACATCTGATTAACAATTTTAAAACCATATTCGAAATAACACGAAACAAGCAGTGCCTGCGATTTTCTTACGAGTCGAGGGTCGTCCGTCCTAGCTTACATTTAGAGCTTATGGGTGGACAAAAGAACCTGGGAAAGCAACGTTTTCAGGTGTAAAATAAACGTCGCGATAACAATCTGTTTTTTATATGCACGAGTTGATTTTTAGGCTGCAATGCAAATTAACACTAGACTAAAAGCCATTAGGTGGTTAAGGGGTGTTTGGAACAGCTTAGTTTTTAAGCTTATCAACTGATTTTGGAAAACTCATTAACACGTATTGTTTTTGCAATAGGTTCGAACAAAAGAGCAGTTGGTGGAAACCATTGCCACAACAACAGGAGCAGAGAACGATTCACTAACGGAGCAGAACTTCTATGGTAGATCAAAAGGTAAGCTTTTTATTATTGACGTTTTTGGTAATTTGAAGCTAAAAAGAAAAATGTGGTAACTAAATTATATTAGTAAATGAGCCTGAAGGTCGAGCATGTTTATTATTTTATGCATTATGGATCTTTATAAGTGTCCTTTCAGAATTATTTCTTACACTTATTTTTATGGAAAACAACTAACGTAGGTAAACCTTCTTCTTCATGTTCTAAACAAAAAAGAACAGTTCAACAAAGTCCGACAAGAGAGCATCGAATGTCGCGCACACAGTCTGCGTCTATTGTGCATATGCGAATGCGCTATGCGTTTAATGCCCGAAATGTAAGACGACGTAGATCGCAGGCGGTGAAGGCATTGAATGCTGAACCTAAAAGCAATTATTCAATCGTTCCTTCTGCTGCTACTGTCTCTTCTCTTGGTACGTTTTATTTCATGTATTTATATACTTGGTTAACTAAGCTATTGATATTTTGGTCACTTTTAGAGTAATCTGTGATTTGGGTGCGATGAAATATGTGTCGTGTCTCTTTGTAAATTGTAAATGGAAGGTCGCAGTCAATCTACAAAATATTTGGTTCATTAGTTAGTACTATAAGTTGCGTAAGAGGTTGTACTGAACTAGGACGTGGGTTGGGATATTCTATGGATTACACGTTGGACGGGTTGGGGTGTCACACAGATATTCTGATAAACAATAAAGTAGAAAATGAAGCATTGCCTAATCATAAGTAAACATTAATTAAAGCAACATTATAGAGTATAAAGACTGTTTCGAAATAAAAAAAAGTATAGACTCTGAAGCGTTGAAACAATTAGTTTGCCAAGAAAATATAATTGTATTTGTGATCACCCTCATCAATTATGAAAGTTTTTGGATCCTTAAAAGATGTCTGTTTTACGAAAAAAAGGTCGAAATGTATATCCAAGAGACTATGCACATTTGAATCTTAGAGACAACTTAACTGACTAAGAAAGTCAAAAACAGAAGTTAACAACATTGCTTTTACAGAATTGTCGCATTCAAGAAATGTCTAAAGATCTTGAACCTGAGTGTTTTAATAGCACAGCATGCATGTTTTGTTTGGATAGTAAATGAAGTCGGTTCTGTTTTTTAACCGCTACAGATTTAAATCCTATAAACATTAGTAGATAGAGATCCTCAACTCAAGGTAACTACACAATGGCACTTTTGTAGTGCATTAAAAACATCACAAAAGGTATTGTAAAACCTTACAAAAAGCAGGAACACCGGTTTTAATTTAATGCTTTAACCCGCTTTGCCCGACCCGTGCTTATTAAATGCGACCTGTATATTTACCCGATATTTAATGTTAACCCGGGCTTTCATTTACTGATCAAGGGATACGTATTCATCCACTTTAACAACACGTTGTGTTCTTCTCCCAAACATACATGAAACGAAACACATAACCGCTCTCTTTTTTCTCCTTCCAAAATCAATAATAATCCTAGATCTTGGAACCAGGAGAAAATCAGAGGCATATGCTACAAGAGGCGTTACGATTTTCTTTAGTCGAGAAGGTGTAAGTTTTAAATTTTTGTTAATTAATCATTGGGTTAAAATTAAGGTTTTTGTGAGGTGCTCATGAGATTTGGGGGTTTGGTTTGAATTTGTTTGTCTTGATGAAGATCCTGCCTGTATCCTCTTCATTTACTCGGGCTCATAAGACTAAGTGATTAACATCAGTTTTGTATGCTCTTCGTTGACAATTATATAAGAACTGAATAAGCGAATTAACTTTCAATAAGAACTAACATGAGTGTAGGAAACTAGAAGGGGGGGGGGGGGGTTGAATAGTTTACCGGTTAATTATCCAGTTTAAAACTTTGCTTATAAAATGGTCTGATTCAAGTTGTATGTCAATCAATCAACAATATGAATTACAAATAAACTATCTAATGTAATGAACTAAATAAACAATAACAATTATAACACGAGATAGGACATGTAACGGTTAAACATGATCACCAGATTTATAGTGGTTCGGCTACGAAGCACCTCTTCGCCCTACTCCACTCCCTGAGTACTCCACTCGAGATTTCACTATGTCAACAAGCTCTCTTTAGGCGGAGAAAACTGTTTACACGTCGCTTACTTTCTTTTCCGACACTAAGCTAGATGCTGAGTCCTAATCTTAGCTAGAACCAATCTAAGACTTCACTAAGTCTTTATACACTCACAAGATATATACTCTTGGATTGACACACAATCTAATTTACACAAATACACAATATACACTATTGGATCTACACACAATCCAATTTATACAACACAACAAAGAAAATATAATAAAGATTTGTGATCTTGAGGAAGAGGAAAGAGATCACTTGATAACAATTCGTTTCTAGATGAATATGATTGTTCTTCTCTTGTACTTGATTAGAAGAAGGGAGGAAGAGGGAATTAATCACTTAAAACAAGATCAAGATATGTTAGTGATCAAGATATGTGTTTTAGAAAGAAAGAAAGAAAGAAGAGAGAAAAGTAGATCTGAGAAACTTCATGGCAAGATGTTGTGTTTTTCAGATGGGGTGGCCCAGTATTTATAGAAGACAAAAATAGTCGTTACTCTGCTGGCGGTCCCGACGGTCCCTAATATGTTAGGGGGCGGCCAGGCCTATAAGGGGGTCGCCCGTAGAGTACGCTCCTCTTTTTGTCTTTTAGTGGAGAATGTGTTGTCTGTTTTGGAACCTTCCATTTTGGGGGGAAAATCTGATTTCAAATTTATTGTTTTAATAAAACATTTCTTTTATGAATAAATATTTTGTGTATATATTTGTGTAAATACACTTTTGTAGAAATGTAAGATTTAAGAAAAATATTTTCTTGATCACTAATCATGTTTAATGATTTGTTTATCCATACCTTAAGTGATTAATCTTAGAAATAGAATTTTACGATTAGTAATTTATAAACGTTTAATTTTATCGTAAACATTTTTACATTTTGTTATTATCAAAACATCGAGAGGTCGAAAAGTATAAATAACGTTTTTAGACATTATTTGTATTAATAATCCCCCCCTTTTTTATGATGACAAAATCTAAACTCATTTAGTATAAAAATAGAAGTTTATAAATTACTAATGAGTTTAAATCCATTTCTCCCCCCTTTTGTCGAATCCAAAAAGGTTGATCGTCGAATTGTAGTAGAGAGAAAGAAATCGACGATTGAAGACTCCCCCTTGATGTAAGCTCTACCTTGTTCGGGGTACCAAGGTATCGATCTTACGATAATTTGTTTGCTACAAAACAAAGTTAGAAGTACAAGTGCAAACCAACATAGCACGACAAATATCTCAAGAGTATAATCCACACTTTAGAAACTCATAAATAAAGTGCATTTAAATTCCTAGAAAGATCATACATAATCATATAGGATAATATATGATGATACAACATAAGATATGACAAAACATATTAAAGCATAGGTGAACATGAATCTAAAATTACATTAATCCCAGAAAATTCATGATTCATAGACATGACTTTTAAACAAAATGTCTTTGGGTCATCAATTATTAGGCCATTTGAAAAAGGTCTATGGTTGAGGTGGAAAATGGGTTATGAAGGCGGTGGTTAGGAGATACTCAAGATGAGCAAACATAATGTTCATCTCATCTCGAAGGTTCAAATGGAGGTTACGGTTGTAGAAGCAACAAATACAAGTTGATCTATGATAGTCATTATACTTGTAGTAGAGTGGATGTCACATGATAGGAGGTTGAGGTGGTGGTGGTGATGGTGAAGATGGACTTGAGAGATTTTCAAGAAGTGTGATTGGTGATAGTGATAGAGTGATTCCAATGAAGGAATGCTTTGGAGAGGTTGAGGATTAGATGGCCTAGGAGGAACATCCATTAAGTTTTAAAGAAAAGGATTTTAAGGTTGAGGAGAGGTTGGTTCATTTGTAGGAGGTGGTGATACTTGTAGCTTTGATTGAAAGGAAGATGAGGTGTTTTCATGACTTGAGGTGGTTTCTTTGGTTGATGTGGTTTTGGATGGTGCATTTGGAGGAGTTGGAGAAGAAGAGGTTGTTGTGGGAGATGGTGTGGAGAGGTTTTCATTGTCACTAGTTAGGTCAACAAATAGTTGCTTTGGTGGTATGATTGTTAGTTTGATTTTCTTGAACCCATGGGAAGAAGATGCTTGTGTATCCATGGAAGTTTGAGGTGTGAGTGGTGAAGGGATAGAGAAGAGTTCATGATTTAAGATGTAAGAGATGGATTGAAGAAGTAAGGCATGGGGTTTGAAGTTTTAGATTCCAAAAAGTGTTTGTCAAAATGCAGAAATTATAGCTAGGCCTAGATGGGATAGTGGTCAACTGCACAGAAATTCAGGAGGTCACAGTAGAAGAATCCGTGACCTCTGATGGCGGTCCCTTAAATACCCGGCGGTCCCATATATATTAGGGGGCCGCCCAGTATTTTAGGGGGCCGTTTTCTGGAGACAGGAAACTTTTTCCAGAATTTCCTGATATGCTGTATTTAAAAATTTCTAAATTTCCCTTTTTCAGTCAATCCTATTTCATCATGAATCATCTAATACTTATTATCTAACTTCACAATATCAACTATCTTGAGTTCTATGAGGGAAGCATATGTAGGCAAATTTTATCAAAAGATAAGCATGCATAATATCATATATATAGCAAAGAGTCTATCGAGGTGCATGCAAGCATTGGTTTAGGATGATAAAATCGAAGGATCATCCATGGCAAGTTGAGTTTCCCATTGGTATGTGCTTAATTACACATACCTTTTACCTTTAAAAACGAGCTAAAATAACTAAAAACGGACTTAAAATGCCAAATTCTTCAAATTCTTCCACAAGTTCCGAAAGCCTTTTCTGATTGATCTTAGTCCACCACGTTGCTCATCTCGTAATTGTACTTGACGGTTAATGATTTCGGTCTCTGGAGGGTGTAAATGGTTTCTAACATGAGAGACAAGTTAGGTGGTTTTGAAACATTGATGAACTGATGGTTTAAGGAATTGATTAATGACATGGCGGGAGGGAGTGCTTGCACCCGAGGTCCCTTCGTCATTTCCATCGTCATCATCATCGTTGAGATGAGATGAGGATGGTTGATCGAAGGTGGAGAAGGAAGTGTAAGGACGACCTCTTCTCCTGCCACGATCCCTTCGAACTTTTCTCTTTTAGTTACACGATCGTACAGACATAGGACTGTTGTTACAAACTAGGGATATTCATTCCTGATGAATTTAAGCAAACGGGTTAATAGCTTACCAGTAGGTAGATATACCTAGCTTGCTCAGAGACCATCTATTCATTTGCCATGTAACTAGCAGATTGAATTTTTCAGAGTGTAACAACTCAATAAAGGCATGAAACAAGGACATGCTGGGAACCATGATCCGATTACCCCAACTGAAGACGTGTTCCGAATGATTTCTCTAAAGCTTCAAAGTTGTCACGATTTTCACGATGATAATTTGATCATCAAGCAACATTAATCTCTTCCTCATGACGGATGCGACGGACTTGACCTTCTCGATCAATTCGAATAGACGAAATGACGTCCTTAATGAAAGGAGGGCTGGTTTGATATGGACCATCCGAATGGATACCATATGCCAACTCATCAAGTCTCCATCTATCGGTAAAGACACATGTGCCTTCACAAGGAATGTCAAAGGAATTGAGCACACAGATTTTCAAGAGAGTATGGGTAAGAGTTGATTTTGAATCACAATTGTCAAACTTTGACCTTCGTCGTATATTGATTTGCATATTTGATATAGAAAACTCGAGTTGAGAGCTGAGGACATATTTGTTCATTGATTTTCAAGGAGACATTGAACTCACAATGACAACTTAAAGTACGAACATAGTCTAGGTCCGGCAAAATAGTCAAAAAACCATCCGACCTCAGGATATAGCGTTCTTCAATGGTTATTACTTTTTCTTTTATTGGAGTACAGCATTCATGTGATATGTTAAGGATATAGTGTTCTTGTATTTTTGTAGTTTCAGATGATTTTCGAGGCTTTGCACCTAGAATGAGAGAACCAAGATCACATTTTAATTGCATTTTACTTGTATTAATATTTTAGGTTCGTGTCTAGTGTGTGTCTATATGCAACAAATGTGGAGTAACGATTAACTCGACCTAACCATAAAATCCTAAGAGTTAACCCAAACACTCCTTAATTTGATTTTGCTATTCAAACAATCGAAAAATAATATGAATTATGTATCTAGAATTTTTTTGCATGAGATCATTTTGCATGTGTTTGAAATCGTTTTAGTTGCATGGGCAATGCATAACACAATATTTATTAAGCTTCATATGTTGAGTGATTTGAAAATAAAATTGGGGTTTTAGTTCAAAATCAATTTTTCTACAAGCTCATTAATATGTGCAAATCCTATGTCTACGGGAAGCATATTAGTTGTACATTGTATCCTAGTAGTTCTAATTGTACAAAATTGAAATTATTATCCAGGATTCATACTTATTACTTACATTGTTATTATATCCGTTCACTGAGCGTTATGCTCAGCCGTATTTCTTTCTCTTTCTTATACGGCAGGTATCTAGAGGGAGATTGGGCTTGAGAGAGTGTGTGCTTAGGAAGTGACCATTTAGCTTCCTTTCTTTTTATCGCAGACACTTTGATGTGCTATACTATCTTGGACACATGTTTTAGTCCTTTAGACTTCTTTTACGTTATTCATGTTGATCTCATAATCGGGAGCCGATGTTTGATTCCGGCTTTCCACTTTGTTCTATGTTATCATTTATGACTTTATGCCTTTATTATGCTTTGATATGACACCATGATTATGACGTTTCGGCCTACTCTCCGGAGCGGGTTTGGGTCGTTACAGGTCATCCATCTACTTCCTCCTCCACCTTCGATCAACCATCCTCATCTCATCTCAACGATGATGATGATGATGGAAATGACAAAGGGACCTCACGTGCAAGCACTCCTTCCCCTATTCGTTATGTCAATTCCTTAACCAATCAAGTTCCTTAATTTTTTCAAAACACACCTAACATTGACCCTCACTTGGAACCATTTTACACCTGCCAAACCGAAATCATCAACCGTCAAGTACAATTACGAGATGAGCAGCGTGGTGGAGTAAGGTCAATCGGAAAAAGTCTCAAAAGGTTGTGGAGAAACATGAAGAAGTGAGCTATGAGGGAAATTACTTTATGACATTATTATCTATATTATTTACTAATCTATTATGCTTTGGTATTTAAACTTATACTACTTATTAGTAACTTAGTACTTAGTATGGGCAACTTAGCTTGCCATGGATGATCTTTCGATTTTATCATCCTAAACCAATGATTGCATGCACCTCGATCGACTCTTTACTATATATATGATATTATGCATGCTTATCTTTTGATAAAATTTGCCTACATATGCTTCCCTCATAGAACTCACGATATTTGATATTGTGAAGATTAGATAATAAGTATTAGATGATACATGATGAAATAGGATTGACTGAAAAAGGGAAATTTAGAAAAAAAAAATTTACAGCATATCAAGAAATTCTAGAAAAAGTTTCCTGTCTCCAGAAAATGACCCCCTAAAATACTGGGCGCCCCCCTAATATATATGGGACTGTCGGGTATTTAAGGGACCGCCATCAGAAGTCACGGATTCTTCTATTGTGACCTCCTAAATTTCTGTGCAATTGACCAATATCCCATCTATGCCTAGCTATAATTTCTGCATTTTGACAAACACTTTTTGGAATCTAAAACTTCAAACCCCATGCCTTACTTCTTCAATCCATCTCTTACATATTAAATCATGAACTCTTCTCTATCCCTTCATCACTCACACCTCAAACCTCCATGGATACACAAGCATCTTCTTCCCATGGGTTCAAGAAAATCAAACTAACAATCATACCACCAAAGTAACTATTTGTTGACCTAACTAGTGACAATGAAAACCTCTCCACACCATCTCCCACAACAACCTCTTCTTCTCCAACTCCTCCAAACGCACCATCCAAAACCACATTAACCAAAGAAACCACCTCAAGTCATGAAAACACCTCATCGTCCTTTCAATCAAAGCTACAAGTATCACCACCTCCTACAAATGAACCAACCTCTCCTCAACCTCAAAATTCTTTTCTTCAAAACTTAATGGATGTTCCTCCTAGGCCATCTAATCCTCAACCTCTCTAAAGCATTCCTTCATTGGATATCACTCTATAACTATCACCAATCACATCTCTTGAAAATCTCTCAAGTCCATCTTTACCATTACCACCACCACCTCAACCTCCTATCATGGGACATCCACTCTACTACAACTATCATGACTATCATGGATCAACTTGTATTTGTTGCTTCCACAACCGTAACCTCCATTTGAACCTTCGAGATGAGATGAACATTATGTTTGCTCATCTTGAGTATCTCCTAACCACCGCCTTCACAACCTATTTTCCACCTCAACCATAGACCTTTTTCAAATGGCCTAATAATGGATGACCCAAAGACATTTTGTTTAAAAGTCATGTCTATGAATCATGAATTTTCTAGGATTAATGTATTTTTAGATTCATGTTCACCTATGCTTTAATATGTTTTGTCATATCTTATGTTGTATCATCATATATTGTCCTATATGATTATGTATGATCTTTCTAGGAATTTGAATGCACTTTATTTATGAGTCTCTAAAGTATGGATTATACTCTTGAGATATTTGTCGTGCTATGTTGGTTTGCACTTGTACTTCTAACTTTGTTTTGTAGCAAACAAATTATCGTAAGATCGATCCCTTGGTACCCTGAACAAGGGGAAGCCTACATCAAGGGGGAGTCTTCAATCGTCGATTTCTTTCTCTCTACTACAATTTGACGATCAACCTTTTTGAATTCGACAAAAAGGGGGAGAAATGGATTTAAACTCATTAGTAATTTATAAACTTCTATTTTTATACTAAATGAGTTTATATTTTGTCATCATCAAAAAGGGGGAGATTGTTAATACAAATAATGTCTAAAAACGTTATTTATATTTTTCGACCTCTCGATGTTTTGATAATAACAAAATGTAAAAACGTTTACGATAAAATTAAACGTTTATAAATTACTAATCGTAAAATTCTATTTCTAAGATTAATCACTTAAGGTATGGATAAACAAATCATTAAACATGATTAGTGATCAAGAAAATATTTTTCTTAAACCTTACATTTCTACAAAAGTGTATTTACAAAAATATATACACAAAATATTTATTCATAAAAGAAATGTTTTATTAAAACAATAAATTTGAAATCAGATTTTTCCCCCCAAAATGGAAGGTTCCAAAACAGATAACACCTTCCCCACTAAAAGACAAAAAGAGGAGCGTACTCTACGGGCGGCCCCCTTATAGGCCTGGCGGCCCCCTAACATATTAGGGACCGCCGGGACCGCCAGCAGAGTAACGGCTCTTTTTGTCTCCTATAAATACTGGGCCACCCCATCTGAAAAACATTCTATCAGATCTAGTTTTCTCTCTTTTTCCTTTCTTCTAAACACATATCTTGATCACTAACATTTCTTGATTTTGTTTCAAGTGATTAATTCTTTCTTCCTCCCTTCTTCACCTTCTAATCAAGTGCAAGAGAAGAACAATCGTATTCTTCTACATACGAATTGTTATCAAGTGATCTCTCTCTCTCTTTTCTTCTTCAAGATCACAAACATTCATTACATTTGTTTTGTGTCGTTGTATAAATTGGATCGCGTGTAGATCCAAGTGTGTATATTGTATATTGGTGTGATTTGGATTGTGTGTCAATCCAAGAGTGTATATCTTGTGAGTGTGTGAAGACTTAGTGAAGTTCTTTTAGGATTGGTTAGCTAAAAGATTTTAGGGGGGACTCGACATCTAGCTTAGTGTCGGAAAAGTAAGTAAGCGACGTGTAAACGGTTTTCTCCGCCTAAAGGGAGCTTGTTGACATAGTGAAATCTCGAGTGGAGTACTCGGGGAGTGGAGTAGGAACAAAGAGGTGCTTCATTGCCGAACCACTATAAATCTCGGTGTCTTGGTTTGATCGTTTCTTTCCTTACCTCTTTACTTATTACTTGCATTGTTAGATAGTTTTGCTGTGATTCATATTGTTGGTTGATTGACATACAACTCGAATCAAACTATTTCATAAGCAAACTTTTAAAACGCTAATTAATCGGTAAAACTATTCAACCCCCCCCCCCCTTCTAGTTTCTACATTCTTATTGATTTTATGGCTCGGTTTGGAGATTATTTGAAGATGTGATTACGAAGATAGTTGATTATTGCTTATTTGATGTTGTAGTTTGGTTTCATATGTGCGTGTCTTATCATATCTTAAAGTTGTGGTTGGCTTTTAAGATAACTTGTTCGTGCTTAAATGGTGTTGACGAAGACTTGTCAAAATCTAGCAAAGGTGTGTGATTTTTCTTATAGGTGCTCCAATGCTACAATTTTCTCATCAACTTAGTATGTGTCTCATAGAAGATGAGGGTTTTGTCAAGAGGTTGCGGTCTACTTATATTTCATAGATTTATTTATAAGTTCGACGTCACATGGATAGTGCAAGACATAAGACACAAGTTTGGGAGATTCAACTTCTTCATCAAATTCGTTATACTCAGTTTTCTTCATCAGTAATCACTACATAGAGCCTACAGAGTTCGAGATTCAAGAGATGGTAAACATATGAGTTTCAGGGGAAGCTTATTGATTAAATGTTTAACCATCTACATGCACCACTTGAGGGGAAGTGTTTACAAGTTGCATATCTACACAAGACCCCTATTAGATGATTACAAAAAGGGGAAGAAGATTACAGGTTTATTGATTTGCAGCTTATTTATGTGTGGTGACATGTTCAAGGAGATCTTAAATCAAGAGGAAGCATTGACGATTTTGTTTCATTCAAGGAGATGATTACATCTCAACTTCTCTTATTAAGGGGAAGTTCGTACGCGACTTTGTTTGTTTTGTCATCATCAAATAGGGGAAGATTGTTGGGATTATTGATTTGATGAGACAAAATAAATATAAGAATGAAACAAGATGGAAACAAGAAGGACCAAAGTCGTAATTAATGAAGTCTTCAAAAGATAAGAATTGGAAGATTCTGAAGATATGGTCAAAGATAAAGATAAGTATTAGAATGATTTACTTATTAATTATCTTTATTAGTTTCCTTGTAAGCCTAGGACTCCTTATGCTATAAAAGGAGGTCCAGAGATTTAGATATCCATCCATAGAAAACTAGAGCTCTCCCAATGAGAGTCTATATAGTTAGATAGCATAGTCGATTATGAGAGTCGAATAGTACACCATAGTTAGTTGGTGTAGCCCCAAAGTATAGTTGGGGTAATACGGAAACATTCAATAAAGAAAACCTTGTGATAACTTGATCTGTTGTTCTTTATTATTCGCTCGGCGATGTTATCAATCATTGTTATTGTTTATCCTAGATATATAAGATCTAATCAATCTTGAGCTCTAAACGATCTTATCAAAAGTTCTTTTCTATATAAACTAACACATACACACATATACTCCCTTTACAAAAAAATTTACTTCCTCATCCCCCTTGAAACACCATCGCCGGCTGCCACCATACCACCACCACCGGAAACGTTTTCCGGTCACCGAAAACCGTCGTGGCTCGAAAAAGTATCATGCATTCCGATCAACCTATATTTTCCGAATCCCCTCGTCATTTCCTACGCATCTGTCCGATAAAATCACACATGCAATGAGTATTTTTGGAGTTAGAATTCGGGTTGGTTTTAAACAATTTCGTTTAAAAGAGGTGTTAAAAATAGCTAGATAAACATTATTAGAGGCTCGTTTAAATGGAAAAAGCCCGGTTTTGGTTTTTGGGGTTGGTTCGAGTTCGGCTAGGAAAAAAGGGGGCCTAGACGAAAGTTTTAATTGTCTGATTTATCTCATGTAGCATTGTAAGCATCTTATTGCTAATCTTTATAATTGTTTTCGCGTTTTGATTATTATTCGAGTTATGGCATGTGATGAAATCCAAGTATACTTGCGTCGAATAGGTTAGATGATGATATTGGGTGATTAAGAAAATGATTTTGATGGGTTTTTAAAAGTGTAAAATTATGCAGTAAGTTTGGCACGGAAAATGAGGTTCAAAAATTTATAAAAACTAATTTTTGATGTTAAAATATGATAGAGTTCGTCCTAATGTACGTTTCGGTAATTCGAACGCCCCATAACACCTAATAACGAAGAAGTTATGGCTGATCGAAGTTTGGAAATTTTATAAATTTCCAATTAGCTATTTTGCAAAAGTATACATTTTGTCCCGATTTGTAAACGAGCGTTTTGAGTACTTTCGAGTCCGTTTTAGCCTTCCGGCAAAGCAGGAAAGTTGTTCGGAATGACGTTTTACATAAAATCTCTTCTTGGTCAAAGTCACGAAAATGTGATATAGCATGTCAAAACCGATGGTCACAACTGCTGTGTTTTTATTGAATGAAAATACAAGTAACAGCAAAATTGGAGAAAAAGGGCATTTTGGTTCATGTCTTGTCCTAAGTTTGAGGTCTGTCTCGGCAATACTTAAAAAGTTGTCTGGAATATCGTTTTACATAAAATCTCTTCTTTATCCAAATCGTGAAAATGTGATTTAGAAGGTCGTTTTGGAGCGGGTCAGACTTAGTTAATAAATATGTATAAAAAGTTAAAGTCAAACAAAGTCTAGCGTTGACTTTAGGAAGTCAACGGGTTAATATTAAAACTTGTCGGGTGTTATAAAGATAATTAAACGTTACTTATATTATCATTATAATAACTTGTATTTAGCGATTGATTCAAAAACAAGATATTCCAAAAAATGGAAACTTTTGTAATTTATGGAACATAGTTCCAATTCGTGTAATTAATAATCCAAATGAACGTCGAGGTTCGACGATATGACTAAATACTATTATAAATATAAACGGATAACGAGACTTACTAAATAGGGTAATTTTCCGAAAATAGTAACTTTCCTAAAATAGAAAGTTTCTTAAAATAGAAAGTTTTTTAATAAATGTGTTGTAAGTAGAAGTATAAAGAACATCGTAACTAATAATGGGGGTTTTTTAGGATCTAAGGCGCAAGTGGATTTCTCATCACACACACACACACACACACACACACAATATCGTATCAAATGAAATCGTAAATATAATATATATATATATATATTTAATATATATATTTATAATATATATATAATATATATATATATAGTATATATATATACGATTTATTGATTACGAATCTACGCATCGTTGCTCATACTTTTCTATATAGTAATCGGCGGCGTTATTATAGCGTCGTGATCGCTGTTCGTTGATTTTTCGTGGATTGCTTCGACAATCTGATCGCCTTCTTCGATCGAGTGAGTTCATAGTCTCGCTTTTGAATGTTTTAAATGTTTTTAAACCCGCGAGGGGGATACTTGTTGTTTTGATAAAATGAGAACGCAATATGTTTTGATGCTAAATATGATTCCATTCACTATTGAGTATATGCCTTTTACTG
The DNA here is from genome assembly GCA_026074375.1 of Tanacetum coccineum. Lineage (NCBI taxonomy): Eukaryota > Viridiplantae > Streptophyta > Magnoliopsida > Asterales > Asteraceae > Tanacetum > Tanacetum coccineum. Next base: position 52,159 of record BQNB010028675.1, read on the forward strand.
TGTGACCATTAGTTGCCTTGTTGTGGATGAACGCTATTGGGTTTGACAACCCTTTCCGGGGTATGAATCCGAAGGTGAGCACCCTGTAACGGACATTTTGTAGTTAGTATTAGGAGTAGTGGCATACTTCTCGGACATAATTTCGTCCTACGGGATGAATGTGTTAAGTGTCGGTACATAGGTTCATTTAGTTGGAAATCAATATTTTTATAACTTGTCGTACGAGCAATGTTATATGTTTTGTTGAACCAAATGTGCATTCTAACTGTTATTTGTAAACTCTATGAATTCACTCAACGTTTTGTTGACGTTTTTAAGCATGTATCTTAGGTTAGGTATTGTTGATGGCTTGGATGAGGCGGAACGCGGATATCAAGGACGGTGTCTCGGTGAAGTAGTGTCATAAACTAAACAAGTGTTTTAGAAATCAAGTCGTGTTGTGACTTTTGGAAATTAAATTCTATGTTGGTATTGGGACATCTGTAACTCTGATCTTTCTAATAAATAAAATTGTGTTTTATAAACGTATCTTTGAACGTTTACTGCGACTCGTGTGCATGTATTATGAAGTAGCACCCCAAATGTTGTATTCCGCTGCATATCGTAGTTTGGGGGTATTACACATAGTCTCTCTTTTTATATTGTTTTTAAATTGGGATGGAAATAATACAAATGGTTTTGAAATGTTTTAATTGATGTGATTATGTGGTTTAATTGATGCATGGACATTTATGTGGCTATTATATGATATGTGCTAAATGTTTATGTGTTGTTGGATCGGAGGATAACGTTCCTACCCATGCTGTGTGATTTGGACCCGAGGGTAACGTTCCTACCCATTACTGTGTGATTCCGATCGGAGGGTAAAGTTCCTACCCATTACTGTGTGATTCCGATCGGAGGGTACCCAATTCTGTGTGATATTTGGATCGTGGGACACGTTCCGTCCTGATTGTGGTTGTTTTGTACGTATGCATGTTAGCCTGCATAATAGCTAGCTTAACTGTCCTGCCATGTTCTGTTGTATTAATCACAATATTTGATTAAAAGTTGGAATTGTGTGTCATAAACCTATGACTCTCACCAACCGTTGTGTTGACGTTTTTAAGCATCATTTTCAGGTGAGCATCATGAGGATCTTAAGAATA
>BQNB010028676.1:0-40466 GCA_026074375.1 Tanacetum coccineum
TGGTTATTCATCATAAACCCTAATATCATTGTATCTTCACAAACATATTTATTATCGTTGTATGTTACATAATTACTTGTTACGTCATATTTTTTTAACTGCTCATTTGATAATCTTGAAGTGCATATGTGCCCAAAGTTTTCTGTGAAGAAACTTATGGAAGATATGTATGAGTGCTTTTTAGATAGTTGTAAGCAATATGCTAATAATCACTTTTGAGCAATTTGGTTCTAGATATATGTTTCCTGTTCTCCATATATGTTCATGTTTTTCTTTGTTCCAATCTTTGAATATATAAATGCGTGAGCCACTCACTGTCTTACTCCACATGCAAGTCTCTTTTGATTGACACCAAAACTTAGTTAGATTTGTATACACCTTGACAAGTACTACAAGTAACAACCTAAATAGTTGTTTGTTGATGTATTTGTATACTATGTTTTTTGTTTAACTTTGATGATGACTAACATATGGGTATCTTTACAGACCGCAGAAGAGGCCATGACACCTATTGAATCAACATTCTCGCTGGATGTCAATTCAAAACTGGAGTGGTGAGTTCCACCAATGGGTTTTTAATGCTTATTGTTCTTTCTGAGCACATTAGAAAGTTAACTCTCTACTGACTTATACAATGTGTAGGGAAGCATTTGGGAAAATTCTTGCTAAAGGACATAGCCGTGTTCCTGTCTATTCTGGGAACCCAAAAAATGTCATCGGACTCCTACTGGTATGCTTGGAAAATCAAGATAATTGTCAGACTTTTCTATTTCAGACTCTTTATTAGAATCAGATTTTGTAAAGTGCGTTTCTTTTGTATTTTCACCTAGTAGGTGAAAAGCCTTCTTACAGTTAGACCAGAAACAGAGACTCCAGTTAGTGCTGTTTCTATTAGAAAAATCCCCAGGTAAGTGTGTTATATGTACTCGGCTATCTTTAGGACTCAGTTGTATGTTTTCGTAATCATGAAATTTCTTTCATTTTGAAGTAAAATACATAAACGTCCTTGTGGTTTGGTCCCTTATGTATGTAATGAATCTCACGCTTGGTCCTTCAAGTATGTAATTTCACTTTTAATCCGTAAAGGCTAGAAGACGAGGGACCAAATAAAGTAAACAATGATTCTAGGGACCATATCCGTTACTATATCGGCCAGGGACCAATTCCATAATTTTGTACGATACCATAGTGACCAATTTTTGTAAATAACTCTACATATTAATATGTTATGTTCCAGGGTACCAGCGGATATGCCATTGTATGACATTCTCAATGAGTTTCAAAAAGGTGGCAGTCATATGGCGGCGGTAGTTAAAGTAAAAAACAAGGAACATCTGCCTGCTTCTGCTAATGATTTAAAACTTGCTAATGGCGGTTTACAAAAAATAGCTGCAAAAAAGGCAAATGAATATTCAGAAGTAAATGAACCATTGTTGCCAAAGCTTGAAGAAGAATCAGATTATATAGTCAATATTGACAAGCCCTCAAAGATGGGATGTTCAAAATATTAGATGAAGTTTGAAATGGTGGAAGTCATTTGGCATCATTCACTAGAAGATGTTTTCGAAGAGCTCACTACAAGTAAGTTAACACACTTCTTTTTATAATTCGCTGAGGTGGCATTTTCGTCCATCTTGACTTAAGAATAAGGTCAAACGAATGGAGACATGGAGAGTCCCCAAAGGTCTATTTTTACCATTAAGATCACCCAATGTCAAGTTTAACCTACCAAAGTAACTAATACTTTTCTAACTGATGCAGGAGAAATTGTGGATAAACTGATAAGTATAATATAGACGTACATACAAGGAGTGTTTCTGTGTGTGAGCATCTAGCTCAGTCGTTGCTTATGACATGTTCTGCTCAATATATCCTTTTCTCACACACTAGCTTGAAAATAACTTACCAAATGATGCAGGAATACGCGAAGCTGCAGCCACTGCAGCTTCTGATTGTTTTAGCCCTTGGCGCCTTCAGCTAGAAGGCTAACAGTTTCAAGATCACATTATGTTAATTTTTTCTTGCCATTAAAGTTTAATTTTGTTTTATATGTGCTGAAGTTGATATATATTTGCTCACTCTATCTGGTTTACATATCATACAAAGACATATCCCTTTTTTCAGGATGTAGGGCGACTATTTACTTAGGAACGAGTTGATTAAATTGTGGTTTTTCTCAGATTGGCTTAATAAACTTTTCTTAGAGCTGAAAGGGAATGGAATATATAGCTGAAAGTCACACTTAGTCAAATTTTTAGTTCTTAAAACCTTTTAAATCGTTAATTAAATGTTTTTAAATGTGGACAAAGAGTGTCTGCGGGTCAATAAGATCTAGCCTGGTCTGACTTGTTTCAACCAGAACCGGCTTAAGCTACACAGTTTTGATTCATCTATGGTGTGCTACAATAAGACTTTCTTTCTAAACGGTTAAGATTCACCACAAATGTAGTGTTTTCAAAGGGACTAGAAGTGACGATTTTGATCAACTTATATGGAAATGGTTAATTATGGGTTATGTTTGATTACTAATGGGTCAAAGTTTGCAAATATGCATACAAGCCACCTGTTTCACCACCGCTAATAATGAGACCCATCTCATTTTCGTACCTTTTTTTTGCCAGAGGCAATTCCATAATTGTTAAAGTGATCTCTATAGTTTGTATGCTGCAAGTGACTAGTCATAGTGATTATTTTCGTGTTGATTATTTTTACAAGGGGGTCAAAGAAGACAAGGACAAATCACCACAACAGTTGCACAACTAGAGCAGACCGAGGGTGTATTACAGCGGTAGTATTGGATGGTTACTTACTAGAACAGTGTATTCGCCCTTTACCATGTAAAATTTTACTGCAACGGTTGTGCATGTTTACATGAAGGGGTACAAGTGAAATAGGTAAATACTTGAGAGCAATATTTTTCCGTTTTAGTTTTACTAAGGTTTTGCAGGTTAACTACTACTGTACTTGCATTCTTTACTCTTTCTGTATGCTTTTTAGTGCCTTTTATTTCAGAAAATTTGTAAATGTCATCCGTAGATTATAAAAAACTCTTACCACCAACATCTAGATTAGACAAGTCGAAATAAACCAACTTGATTGTTTGGCTGCCGAAACTCCTTGTACGTTCAAAGCAATAGACCATAGATGAAACATGTAATTCACATAACAAACTGAGCAATTGTGTGTTCGTCTTCCGTGTTTCTATTGAAGCCAACAATGAAATTGTCATATACATTAAACTTACTTGACATGGAAATTCATCATCAGGTATTCATCTTTAACCATAATCAGAATTTCCAGAAGCTTTGTAAAGCTTCTCATATACCAATTGTTAAAACTCAAACCTTTTCTTCTTTCCAATTCAATACCTATCACATTACTTGGTTCTCCTTTTGGGGCTCTTCTGCTTTCTTTTCCTTTAGGGGCTCTTCTAATGCTTTCTCGATGTCATCCTGCATCCAAAAACCGCAGCAAGTCAACCCATGCAAATGTTGTCAAAGTTCCAATATACACAAAATGCAGAAATAAAGCTACACAAAAGACGGACTGGTATCAAGTCAACACATGTTTGGGGTCTAAAAAACTTTTTTTCCGTACAAGTCAAAATATGTCGGGTTATGGTTGATTTTGAACCTATTTGACCAAATTACCTCTTAAGTAAATTTTTTTGGTTCTACCCGTTAGTGATAAACACAAATCAGTTTTAGCTTAATGAATTCTGTAAATGCGAGGTCCCCATCTCTATGAAGAAACATATGGCAATACCTCAATGGTTGATGGTGTAGTCGTTGGCCCCATTCGACGTATTACTTTGCCATTCTTACTAATTAGAAACTTTGTGAAGTTCCATTTGATAGAAGTCCCCATAAATCCACCACCATTGGCTTTCAGGTACTTGTACAATGGCGATGCATTGTTCCCGTTTACTTTTACCTGTTTCGTTAAACAACCATACATATTTAAACAACCGATAACATGAAGATTAGGTATAAATAAGATAAATAAGCAAACGAGACTTCACTTTTCCAAAAATTGGGTATTCAGCTTGGAACCTCTCACAAACATACTGCACGGTCTCTTCTATATTCCCAGGTTCTTGTTGTAAGAACTGATTGCATGGAAATGCTAATATCTCAAAACCTGATTCAAGTTTTTGCCTTAGATTTGTTAACCAAAGCTTACTTTAATGAAATGAAGTATCATAAACCTTTCATACTGTATACTTCCATTTCAAGAATCTTATCACCTAGTTATCGGCACTAATGTACAACAGTAGAAAATATGCATGAATGTATACGTATACCTTTATCCCTGTATTTCGTAAGCTCTTATAGCTTGAATCTGATAATGCACTGTTTGCATCATCACCATTCACCAACAAAGATTGATCAGAAACCAAATCCAATTCAATAACAAAATTTCAATGAATATGATGCTTTTTGCATTAGTACCAACATAAATGTTCATTTGTTTTGTTCAAGCCATTGCTCTTTGAATCATTAAACACAGAGTTTTAAGTCACATTTCGGTCGTTTTATATCACAAAATTGCAGGATTACAATGACCCAAATGGATACGATGTAATCTTTAACGAACAAAATATACAAAAAGGTATGATAAAACATATAAACGACTACATTCGTATATTATGCAAAGAACTCGAAAAGGATGATATGAAATAACAACCATTTGGAAGCAACATTGACAATGAGCAAAACTTTGCCTTTGTATATGCTAAGATCAACATCTTTTCCTTTGCTATCCTACATTTTACAAAACATAAAAATGAATCAATATCACATGAATCTTGATCAAAATTTTCTACATATGATTGATATTACCTTTACTGTGAAATCATGAACTGATGATTGGTCAGGAACAGATGAAGATGCACCCATTTTTTAATTTCTAATGATTTTTTAGATACATGAAATGAATGATGGGTCATTTTTGAGGATGACAATTTTTCTAGATTTGTATTCATGAATAAACATCAACCTCAATTATCCCGCGAATGTAAACATACTAAATTATAAATTTATAATTTTTAAATGTACATGTATTTTATATAGATTTTTCTAAAAGTCTTACTGCGTGCGTGTCATTTTCTGAATGATCAGTTAGTGTTGTGAAACCTGATATGATATGGAAACCACCCAATGACTACTAGCCATTCATAGGGCGACACACAAACTGCGAGGTCCTCTTTAATTTGTGTCCTCAAGTACAAGTTAAAAAAAGCCATTTTATATTTAGTTTTAGAATATTATCAAAATCTTTTAAAAACAATGAATTGGTATTGTATGAATGGTGTTGTATATGTCTTACAATTTATAAATCATGATTAGAATTAGTACTATAAAATTATATCAAGAATTTAAACATATAAGTTATGAAAAAATACAAGGTAAATCATCAAAAGTTCACATATTTTTTTCCACAAAAGATGTTTATATAATTAGCTTGTAATCTCAACTTACTATTTGAATTCTTTCTTTTATAATACATCAACAGTTTACATGACCATATATCATTGTGGATAACCGAATAGAGTAATAAATTTGTGGTTGTAACGCTCCTCTAGATTTTTGTTCTACTACGAAGGATTTGACTTTGTTTAAGTGACATGTTGTTTAGGTTGATCATATTTAAATTTAACTATTTATATTATGTTTTAGACATTATGTGTCGTTGTTAAATGTAGAATCTCGTCTATTTATATTCATCTCACAGTAACGTGTGAGTTTTTGCCTTCATTTGGATATTTATATTCCTGTTAATAATAATTTGAGCCGATTTTTAAACTCGTGCATGGGTTAAACATATAAAGAAGAAGAACGTGAGAGTCTTAAAGAGCACTCAATAATTAAGAAATAATTACTTTTTTATCTAATTTCCTTAACCCTCATAAAAGTAAAGGAATATGGCTTTGAGTTAGCCCATTAGTAGTGAGATGTGCTCGCTCGTGAGGGAGGGAGGTAAGGCGCCACCCTAATAATATAAACAGGCATAGTTCATGCGCGAGGGAGAAAAAAAAAGAGACGAACGTTGACTTGGGTAGCCATTCGATTTTTGTGCAAAAAGTGGGCCCCCACCCCCATCGAATACAATCACATTAAAAAAATTACACACTACTATTTTATTACCTATAAATACCTCCAAACTTCAACATTTTTAAATAAAACTTCTTATTTTATACACTCTCATTCTCTTATTAATTTACAAAATGTCTTAACAAAACACTCACACTAAAACCTCAAAACGTCGACAACCAAACATCCGAACACTCGTTTTACAATTTCCATATCGATCATTCACTAACGGTAAACTTTCAACCCCCATCGTTATTTTACGGAACACAAAACCAACAATAGCAAAACAACAATTCATACCTCCTAAAAAATATGTATAACCCACAAATGTACCAACCAAACATGTATAACCCGTACAATCCGTCAATATTAGCGGTTCTTCATCACAACAAAATACTAACCCACCTATGTCTTTCATTAATCCGTTTAACATTGATAATTTTCTCGGGCTTCGTCTATGCCTACCGTTCGTGAGGACTCTCCCGTCAAAGAAGTCACAGCCACAAAGAAGAAGCCGTAAAAAAGACACCAAAAGAGGACGGTTCGAAATGAAGAGGAATCCCGGTGGATTCCATGGACCACTGAAGAAGAAGTGGCATTGTGCAAAGGCTAGGTTCGTATATCCGAAGATATCTAGGTAGACGAGCAGGATGCTGGTTTTGATTGAGGTTTTTAAATTCATTGCAGAAAAAAATTAAATGTAACCAGTCGTCAAACTTACGATATGGTAAACGGGAAATGGAAGACTTCACGTCCTAAAGTGGGTCAATTTTGTGGAGTGAACAATAACGTTGTTTGAAGGGCGGTGGGTGGAGCTGGAGACGGGGATTACACCCAAAAGGTACTTCTGGAATGATCACTTGACTGGAGTACACCTCGAACAGATGATAGAGATGAAGCGGGCGATCAAGGCGAGGTGAAATTTCCAATATTAGTTTACGATTTTTATTTCGTACTTTTAAGTTTTTAATTATCTATGTAATGTTTTTAATCTATCGAATAAAAGTTTATTTTAGTTTTTAATTAGAAAAAAGTTGAGAGAGTGATCACCAGTTCACCACAAATGTAAAAATTGAGGGGAAAAAAGGAAAATAATGAGGCGATGCTAAAATAAAAGGTGATAAGAAATGACCACTAAAACTAGCCTTAGTACATTTTGTTGCCTCTATCTTTGCTTGTGGTCCACCGCACTATCTTGATTCCATTTGTTTGACTTAAAACTGCAAACGAATCGAGTTGATTTGGGCATCTTGTTTGACTGGCTCATTTTAAAACCATAAATCCGTCCTTCTATGGTTTAAGTTACCAACTTGAATCTATTATTTCGAAAAGCTAACAGCAGCTGCGAGAACATAATCTCGTCCAAGCTCAGTGCCAACTAGATGTGGCAAATTGGACACATCAGATGCGTTTCAGTAAATAAGGTTAAAAAAAGTTGAGATAAAAATATGTAACATTTGTAAGGGTCATTTCAGGTTAGTAACACTTTTGTCAATAATAATTAAGAATACTCTATGCATGAGATAGTACTTTGATTGACTATAGACCAGTTTGACCCAATAAAAATTAAACCATAACCCAAATTGGACCATTCTTAAATAAAAGGTTGAATTACACCTCTAATACGCTTAGTTGATTAACCAATTTCCAGTTGACAGATTGGAAGTGTTAGTAATGAAGTAAAATATCAAGGTTTCTCATCAACTAAATATTTGGGTTAACCGTTCTATCTATAAGCAGATCATCTGTTAATACTTTAGAACGTAGTAGCAGACTAGCAGTTTTAGAGAGCATGAACAATTTTCTAGCTAGGCATCTCAGTTATATACCAAAGGCTTAATTAGAAGTACTAGTCCTCATGGAAAGACCTTTACTCTCCACAGTAGCTGGTTGCACTTCGTTGGGTTCTCTTCAAAACTTCCTAGTATGTCATCCAGAGGTCCAGTAGCGGTGTTTTCATGAACATTGTAATGGCCATATCCCTGAAACACGTAATCCACGTTACTAATGTGTCAAAATGGGTTCATGTCATAACGGGTAAATTGTGTGCGGATCATCAATCAGGTCCAGGTGGATTGACCGGAAACACTCTTATAAACAATTCTATATCCCATTTAATTTTCTTAAATATATGGTGTCTAATATGGTTTATATAAACCAGTTGTCTTCCAATAAAAAAACCAACTTTTTGGATATAATATTGAGTTGGAACTTTTATGCATTAATATTTACCTCAGGTGACTTCCAAGTTTTAACCATTTGTCATTGTATCACTATGAACTAAACTTTTTATTTTGTTTTACAAGTTTGACTTAGTAATTGGTTTTGAAATTGCCACATTTTGAAGTATTACGTTATAGGGTTTGTCTTTCATCATAAGCATTTCACCGAACATTATTACTACCTCAAGGTACTGCAAGTGATTAGAAGTGGGTTCACATCTCAATCTGTTCTGACTCAATTCCTGCATTATTTGATTAATGAGTCAGTAGGGGGTTTAGAATTTATATGCACCATTTCTAAACTGATAAGTTCAACCAGCAGATTAAGTTACATGAAAATTAATCTCGCTATAAAATTCATTAAAATTAATACATCAGATTGATTGTTTATTTGAAGTCACCCTCAAGCGATGATGCATGGAACTTTATTTAGTATTCACAATCATCAACAATATTTCTTTGGTTACTGTAGAAATAGAAACAAGTTACAAGTGAATTTGGAAGTCAGTTCAATTTAAATTATCCATGCTCAAGTTGCTTTACATAGGAAAGGCTATCAAACATTAACATACATTAGTACCATAACGATATAGTTGTCCTACGTAACCGAATTTTAACTATTTTCTACAAATTTACAGTGGTGCATGATCTCTAATTGATGCCTTCGGATGATGCTCTAAATATGATAAGGATAAAAAAAAATAGAGGCTGTTGGGCACCTCTCTAGACCGAGGAAGCACATTTTCTAATGCGTCTAGTGCTGCTTCAACCCTTGTTCTTCGACGCTGTAATAACAAACAAGCAAGTTCATAAAAAATGCATATGTGTAAGAGGCTTGCATGTTGTAGCAAAACAAACTTGCAATTTTCTTTGGACATGAACCGCCAACCCGTATTCCATGTGACACATTAAACTGTAAATGATCTTAATATGTCCAACAAGATATTGATCTCCTATTGAGAAGTTAGACGTACACGATCTGTATCACGGTATTTCATATGCTTTTTGCCTGATTTGGTTCCGCTGCCTGAGGTCCACACTGACATGTTTGTTTGGTGTTGAGCAGCATTATCTAGGCCTGTATTTGGCCCTTGCTTCTGTAAAAAATAACAAAATGGCTAAATAGAAAGTAAATGTAAAACGTAGTGAAATACAAAACATATAAAAAATCTGTATGTGTGCGTGTGTGACATTATGAATTGAAGGTAACTTAAGCTTTTTAGTGCACCTGATAGCTTATTCCATGTTGCGTTGTATCAAATTTTGTCCACGGGCACTTTTCATGTGCTGGCTCAGAAAATTTAAACTGTCATCCAGGATCAAACTATGTAAATATCATCATCTGAATATTCCATTTTTTGAAACTATCAACAGAAATGTTTTGGCCATTTCCAGTTTTAGGGGGTTCAGGTTCCATATATTATATTTATGACATCATTTCGGATTAAATGAACAAAATATATTATATAAGAAAAGAATCGTGATATGGAAATCATACGTATGGGTTAACGTCTCTTTGCGCTGCCTGATGGTGATACATGCTAAGAAAAGGCTCCTCGGTGAAAGAACTGCATCCGATTCCAGTGCCGTAATATGGTATTTGTCCTTGCATATTAGAGAACCCATTTCCTGGAAGATAATCTCCAATCCATTGAGGACCAGAATAGATATCACAGTCTTTTGCTTGGACCATATGCTGCTGGGAGAAAGTATTTTCAGCTAATTGGGGTACATAACCGAAAGTTTCTGGTAAAGTAGATGAGTACGGCTGCAAATCAGAATCGTTTTGAGGAACATGTTCATTCAAATCATCCATAGCCAAAACTGCATGAATAAAAACCGTAAGAAATAAGAATCAATTCAATTAGCAAAGTCCAAAAGTGCAAAACGAATTCAGAATTATTTTTTCTATGCTACAGCAGAACAGTTTGACATAGAAACTCCCATTTTGTTTTATGAGCGAGTCGACTATATAAACTGGAATTTAGAGCACCTGCAGAACTAGTCGCAAGTTGGTGCAGTCTTAGTCGTTAACTCAGCAACCAAAGATAGTAGGGAAGTAACTGTTTTTTTATCCCACTAAAGCGAATCTCGAAACATGTATTCCCTGATAAATCAACACTACAACTATATTGACGGAAGTGTTGGACTTAATCTTACAGAAAGCAGTGACAAGAGCTAGTTATACGAGTGACCTAGCACAGAATCACCTATGCAGGGAATAAACGGACACCTAAGCATATACATTATAAATAGCTTTAGACTATGTAATAGTACGAAAAAATTAATGGCTAAAATATGGTATGTTATGAGTGAGGGGGTATTTTGAGTTGTTGTGTTGAAATGAGGTGGCGGTGATGTGGCACTCAATGGGGCCCAAATGGCTAAACTTTTGTAGCCACCACACCACACTATATTACTCTATATGAAAAAATTCATACCATATTAATCTAACACTATATTACTCTATATGACCTGCTTCATAGTTCCATACTTCCATTAACATACTTACATGAAAATGATCGAAAGATTCATTTCAGGTTTTGAAAACTAAATACAACAAGCAGCTGCAAATCAAATGAGCAGGGGAGCTTAACTCCGATGTAGCCGATTCAAAGTATACTAGCTAACTAAAACGATGTGGAGAATATAACCTTACACTATGTGTAGTATCCGTTTTGTAATCATGACTTGGAGGGAAGTGGATAATTTGCACTTAAATCTTTCAACAAACAATACGTTGTAATGAACAAGGAGCGTCTTAATATGAAGATTATTACAACACTTTCTATGGGACTGTCGGATTACTCCGTTTCTGTAATATTAGTCTTCGAAACACAAATTTCTATCTGTATTTACTTCAACTATGAAGTAGAGCATGAATTTCTGATATTAAAATCTCGGAACACATAATCTATACGTACTGATCATGATCAAGAGGCAACACTATTCTGCGTAAACGCGGTAAAAAGTTTTTGAAATATGTGGTGTTTGGGATTCCTTACTTAAACAACTTTATGATATCAAGCCGAAACAGATAATCGTCTTCTTAAAAACACCTATGTAACATTCTAGGGGTAAACTTGTAATTTTGAATTCACCAATAACAAACTGCTTACAGGGTGTTTGAGATTACTTATTTTTTTCTGCTTAAAAGTTAGTACTTCTGAAATGGTGTTTGGATTTGCTTATTTTGTTAAGAAAATGCAACAATACTCGGAAAAATAATTATTACTAGAAAGTTTTAAGTTAAATATGTCTTTAAAGGAAAGTAATATCAATATCAGTAAAAATAAACACTTCGAGATAAGCAGCTCCGTACTTGCTTATCAGATTGTCCTTATTTTACCTTTTTTTATACCATCACAACCTTACTTTTATTGTTTATTATCATAAAAACAAAGTATATGTTAGATCATAGTTACTAGTTAGTGTCTGTTTGGTTTTATACTACTAGTTAGGGTTTTCTTTAGGGGGTGTTTGTTTCGGCTTATATGTGGGCTTATGAGCTTATTTGATTTCGGCTTATATTTCATAAGCCCCAAGTTTCTGGCTTATTTTGGGACTTATGGGCTTATATAAGTTTATCATATCGTAATAAACTTATATAAGCCCACAAATCTCAAAATAAGCCAGAAAATTGGGGCAAGCCGGAATCAAAAAGTGCTCGAAAGTTTCAATAAACGCACGTGATAACTGTTAGTCCTGGGTCCGACACTCAAATACGCAACAAGCAAAAACAATCCCAAACACCACCTAAAAACTAAAGCGCACATTTCGCCATCCAAACTACTTATCTAGTCCTACGTATAAACTCGAAAGCGCGTAAACTGTATGTAAACAATCTCCTAAAAGCATATAATATATCAACATTTCACAATACAATACAAAAATGCAGCTACTTATAAAAACATTTCACCCAAATAATAGTAACTAAAAACATAAACAGATAAAGACTTACAGAGTAGTGATTAAAACTAGGGTTTTGAAACTAGTGTGAATTTGGGGTGTTTGGAATAACACTTACAGAGTACGTACAATAGCCAAAATGTGGTGACGTGGGATTTTTTTTCTTCATTTATATAAAATAAAAAATACACAATTAAACTTAAATAAATTTCATTAAAATTAAAAACATTACATTTATAAAAAAACTTTACATAAAAATAAAAACATTAGTACGAAAAAAAACGTAAACATAAAGTAAACTAATTATTTGATTGATATAAAGTCCGGATTCTCGCTTTTTGGGCGTTGATGATAGCCGTGTCAACCGGATCCATCCCGTCGGCCGACATTTGTAGGACTCTCAAGTCTTCGGTTACCTTTTGAGAATCATGTAACGCGACTCGAGAGTTCACCTCGCTGTCGATACGCTACATTTTTTCCTTCCGGTCTAACTCGTATTGTTGCTGGAGCATTTCTTGAAACATTGTCGGGGTTGAACCGGATTTAGTGGTCGAGTTTGAAAAACGTTGACTCTTAGCAATCCTTTGTACGCCGGATGGACGAGGCAACTCGTCGTCTCCTAAGAGTTCAGGTTCATCGTCAGTAACCCGATTACGGTATCGTCTTGCATTTGTCGAATCGGGATTTTTTCACTTGTGCTTGTCTTTCAAAAATGCCCAAGAACTCTTGTGCTTAAAATCCGAATGCATGTGTACTTTATACAAGACTTCAACCCGCGCCATCCAATTCTCATCGTTTTCCCACTCATAACATTTGTTTTGAGCACTAACGAATTAAACTTAGTGATCTCTCGATTCATAGGAGTCCATTTTCCCGTTAACATGTTCTTGGTATGAATCGGAAAGCCTTGTTTCGTGGATACATCATTGTATACCTCAAGAATTTTGTACCAAAACGTATCATATTTTATCCGAACCGATTTTTGGGTCCTTGGATACTTGTATGAAACATTATGCCAAAAGCAGCTCCTCGTATTGGCTCCAAAAATTTCGAACCTTGACAGCTTCAGCTTGCGGTTCCGGTTCAACGTTCCTCTTATCCATTTTCTTGATACGTTTAGACGACGGAGTTGGGACTATTGGTCGGATTGTTGTTGGGAATTACCGGCTTGTTGTTGAGAAATATTGGTATATTGCATTTGTTGTTGAAGTTGACATTGTTGAAAGAGAATTTGTTGATCGGGATTAGAATACGGGTTATAGTTGGGATAGTGGGTGTTGGGATTAGCCGAAGAAGAGCCCGGAATTTGGTTTTCGGGGTCGTTGAGTATACCGGTTATCCAAGGATTGTTGGGATTCATTTTGGAAGTAAATAAATATAAGATGTAGAAAATAATGTGTTATAAATTATATTGGAGGAGTGTGTAAAGTATGGTAGAATAAGATGGTATTTATAGGATTTTTAAGGGGTAAAATTTTGAAAAAGTGTGTGTTTAAACGCATAAAACGGTCAAAAGTCTCCTCCCACCCGTTTTATAACGGCTAGAATTTCAAAAAAAAGAAAGGGGAAATGGCTATGGCATGGGCTGGTCACCACGGCGCGACAGCCGATGGCGCCAACCACGGTGCGGTCGGCGCCGATTTTTCCTGGGTTGGTACGATGGCGCCAACACAACAGCCGCCACCACACCGAACACTCTAAGAGATTTGCTAAACGTAAAAAAACCATGAATCGGTAGTCGGGCGATTAAGCTCTTGTAGCTTGTAGTCGGTCCAAACGGGTTTAATTGGTATTTCTGGTATGTTTTGGGTATTTCCGACGAGTTTTGGGTTTTTCCGCCAAGATTTTTCTTTTTAAAAAACACATTGTGATAGATATAAACAACGAATATAAGTGATTAAAACAAGTTTACGACGTATTTTGAGTATTTTCGACAAGATTTGCAGGTTTCCGTCAAACTTGACCACGATTGACCAAAAGACATAGTTTCTTTTATTTCCTTAGATGCAAACGCCCATAAGTGACTTGCAACACAAGTTACATCATTTCCCATTAGTCCTCAGTTAGTTAACTTGTTCAGTTACTTTCCCGATTTCGTAACCTCGTAAGCCATTATTGTGATACCATATACATATATAAGATCTCTCATCGTGTTAGTATGTGACCTTATACGCGCAGTAGCCAATAGTATTAGTTATTTGTTGTCTCGTGCACACAAAAACTCAACTGACTCTCACTTGTGCATGATACAACATCCTGATAACTATACAGACAACGAGAGTTGTTTCCCGCATATCATAGTCCTCAGTTACTTCACTGGCGTGTTCGATCTTATAACTTATCATCGAATGTTATTAATGGTTGATTATTATCAGTTTCTTTTGTTGTTAATTCCATGTCAAAAGTGAATTGTGAATTTAAGTCATTGTCTCATTTAAACAATTTTGTTTCTCGAATTTGACAACAAACTAGATTTCCAATCAACCATTGATCAACAAGCACATTATGTTTAGGTATCCGTAGACATTCTTTATTTTATTCTTCGAGGAGACCAACAATATTAAACTCTAAACACCTTTTGGAGGAACAAATCTCATCTTAACTATATGCCCACTCGCATGTACTTCATATCGTACCCAACGTGCCCGTTATAACTGCCTAGCTAGGTAGATTTTGAACAAGTCAGAGTGCAATATGTCTTACATCAAATGTCCATATATATCTTAGGTCTAAGGACTTGAGTTGTTAGTGCAAATATTACGATATTTAATCTATACAGTCTATTTGTGTTTTTGTGATGACAAACGTGTAACTTGTACTACTTAACGTGAAGCTCACAAGTTAGTCGTAAAAATGAATCATCAAAGAATGCATTCATCAACTCCTCTCGACGTCTTAAGTATCCATATGCTTCAACACATGTTTGAATATGTTTGTTATGTTGCATTATGATCAAACCATTCACCAAACTATAGAAACATGTCTAAATAATATTTTAATGTCACCATGTAAAAGTTGACGTAAACATTTTTATTTAGACAAAAATTTCTCACTTGACGTAAATCATCTAAGGTAAAAATAAAGGTACCGTAAAACTTGATTTACGATCAAATAAATATTTTTCATAACATCACATTTTATGTGTACAAAATATTTTTACAAAAGAAAAATTACATATTATTTTTTGTACAAGTAAAAAATGTTTTAATAAAATGTAAATTTGAATTTAAAATTTGAACTAGTCTTCTAAAAGGAGAATATTATTGATTAAGAAAGATTTTGGCAAGATTTGCAAGCAACTACATAATACAAAAAATGCCCGTTATTGTACGGACGGTTCCCAACATAGGGGACGTTTCGTGATCAATCAGGAAACTGTCGCACCGTCCAGGAGTGGGTGGTTTCTCTTGCCTATAAATAAAAGCTCATTTCTCACATATCAAAGGAAATTTGTTCACACTTAGATAAGATTTTCTCAAATGTTTAACACACATTAAAACTACAATTAACTCTTTATCATAATGTTTATAACTTTTATTCGTTGTAAGCATATTTTTACTTGATGATCTATCCTTGCAAGCTTAGAGATCATGCATTCACATCCATCTCAAGCATACCTACACATGAAGATTTGCCACAACAAACTTAGTGAACTTCTCATCTTTATTATAACCAACAATATTATACTTAGTGATCTTGATGTTTAGATTAGACATCTATATCCAAATGACACGTATGTCTTGGATCTCACATTGTATCATCATCATCATACATCACTTAGATTAGAGGTTAGATGGTTTATATGTTTAGGCCATAAGACACAAGGTTTTTTATGTTAAGCCACAAAACATAACGGGTTTGGTTGTACACGAAGGTCTTGACATTTAGCTTAGTGTCGTAAGCGATGTGAGTGACACGTGAGGTGTTAGTGAGTGATATTAGTGAGTGATTTGGGTTGTGCTAATGATTGATTGAGTTTGTGTAAGTGAGTGATTTTTAGTCCTCAAAATACGAGTGTGGAATGTTTGTTTCTATCATGAGAAGAACTCGACATTTAGCTTAGTGTCGAAAAATATTGTAAGCAACATTGTAAGGTTTTCTCCGCCGTGAAGGGAGCTTTTTGACTAGTGAAGTGACCCTTGAGTTGGGTACTCGGGGAGTGAAGTAGGGCGAAGAGGAGCTTCATGACCGAACCACTATAAATCATCGTATCCGGTTTGCTCTTTCTTTTCATTATCCCTTTACATTTATATTTGCATTTATCGCTTTACATTTATATTTGCATCGTGCTTATATTTGTGTGGTTTGTTGTTTATATTTTGTGGCTTATGTTTCTACAATGAGTTGGTGTTTATATAGGTTTTGTTTATATTGTTGTTACATGCTTTGGTGAGTGCTCTCTACTATATATAGTTGTCGTAGAACTATTATTGATACTTTTCATATTACGTCACACTTGATTGGTTATTTGATACAAAGGATTTATGTTTTATAACGGGAACGTATTCACCCCCCTTTACGTTTTTCACAATTGGTATCAGGAGCCACGTAGCTCATATTTTAAAAACAAATGGTTTTCAAAATTGAGTACGATCCATTATCTTTTTTTTGGATAAAGGGTTTCCTCGGTAAATTTTATTATGCCAAAAAACAGTTAAGAACAAAGGATGAGGGTGAGTCCCACATCTCCGCCCGTTACATAGGCAAACAACTTCCTTTAAGGAAGGAACACAACTAGAGATGACCTATAAAAGAAACAATAATACAAGAAAACTATTTCTTCCAACGACCCCTAACTGTAATATCCAATTTATCACAAATAGCTTGAAGCTTATCAGGAAAATCCTGACCTTTATACATATCATCATCATGTGGGTCGTATCCGTAATCATCATTCTCGTAAGATTCCGTCCACTGCTCAAGCAAACTCTGTGTACCATAGCCATCCTTTTTAGCCAGAAAATTAGCCATTTCATTATCCACTGAAGCAACCTCATCCTCACTATCATAATCACACGAAGAAGCAACATTTTCCAATGGTTTACCTTCATCATCCACTGAAAATCAATTTTTCAATCTTATCAATTTTCTCCATAATAGGAGTAGTACTAGGACTACTAGCATCCACATTCCATAACGAAGATCCACTAGAATTGGTCGCTTGGTTGGCCAAATTTGAAGTTCCTCCATTTGTACCAAACTCCACATCATTTTCAATCGAGGTAAGCACTTCAAAAGGGTTCGACTTACTTACCTCTTTAGTTGGTTCCATATTTTTCTTCTTAATTACGCTAGTGTTGGCTGTAGGCTTTTGAGAAACATGCTGATAAACTTGTTTTATTGGTTTAAATCCCATCTTCTGGCCAACCGAAATACCTTTAGGAGTTTGACTAGTCTTTTTCAAATTCTTCGTCTCACCAGTACCTATATTCTTGGACACCTAAGAGGTTTCCACTCACACTCAACACGAATATTACAAGTATAGTAACCCTCCCCAGTAATTTTAGGCATAGCCGCCACAATGTTATCTTTTAACTCCACATCAGCTCGAAGCTTAATCATAGCTCTAGCATATTGCATGAACATATCAGACGTATAAGAGTCAAGCATTAGAGGAGTAACTAGTTTAGTAGAAATGACACTCAATCCATCCTCGCTGAACGCCGTAACAGGGACACCATGGAGTTTAACCCAAACTAGAACAGTGCCAACATCTTCTTTCAATAGGTTCACATACGGATGCCATTTCTTTAGAATTAGTGGATTATTACGAATAAACCATGGACCAATTTCAAGCATTGCATTCAAACCCTTTATGGAGCTAAATTGAAAGGAGAATAACCTTGTAGACGAGCTAAACATTGATCAAACCAACCCATATTTACCTCAAGTGTTCCTAACATAGTTAGCAACAACAGGATCCACCCATTTTCCCAACAAAAAACCATACGTAGTATTAACAAATCGTTCACTATAGCTCTAATAGACTCTACCGGGACAACCACATCAATCCCATTACCCCTCGGTGTAAAAAAAGTGTGAAAATTGACACTCTTCCTACTCGGTTTACCAGTAACATTAGCATACGAATTAGAATTACCTGGACTTGGTGTCGAAATAGGAACAACACCATCACTAGCCGAATTAGGACACGTCTTCCTAGCATTCTCCGTATCACCATCATCATTCACCACAGGCTCGTCAATCACCATCGCCGTTCCTTTCTCCTTACTTCCACCCTTTTTGTTCTTATCCTTCGAACCACCCGTCAAAAACCCTCTCTCCATAATTTTAAAACCCATAAACAATTATTATTACAGTAAAAAAACCCACAGTAGCAGCCAAGAATAATGAAACCCTAAATTAGGGTTTCACCCACGACAACAGCCCAAATCCTAACCTGCTTTCATTGTTGAGATCCAATCAATATGATCACACAAACAGTAACGACTCAAATCTATCAATTCAGTGCAAAACAAAACCAACAACTTTCTTAGAATAATTAGATAATTGGCACCAAAATAGATAAATAAAGGATTATGGTCAAAGATATCAAGAGCAAAAAAGACGATTAGATGCAAGTCAAACGAATCTTGGCAAATAAATAATGATATGACAATGACTTGTGTAGCCCTTTTAATCCAAACGACCACAATATTATTCAATACACAAGAATTAAATAATAAGGAGCAAGAAAGATTTGAAGGAATTTAGTCGCCAAGATCGTCGAATTAGGAGAGAGTCGTTCTAGTATGATCCATTATCCAATCACTCACGAACTGGAATTAAATATGAAAAGTGTTTTGTTGTTTAATACTTAAAAGTTTTGTTGTTAAATATACTTTGTATACTAAGATTGAAGGAAACTTTTCTTGAAAGAGGTTGTAGGTTTCGATATATGTCTTTAGCATAAAATACGAAGAGATACGATTTTTGAAAGGAGTGTTTGAAATAACTCATAGTGTAGTTAAAAAGTATCATAAATGTTTTTCTAAATTCTAAAAGTAGAGATGGTGTTTAATATATGTGTTATATGGTGGTGTCAAATTTATTAAGTTTTACGCCTTTCGTTAAGTCGCTAAACAAGTTTGCATAACAAACTGAATCTTTATAGACTTATCAGTTAAGGAGTATCAAATCTTTATAGACCATTAAGGCACACACTACATAAATAAAAATCGCAAGACATTCATGACATATATCATAATATATTAAGATTAATGCTCATACCTTCACATATACTCACCAAAATAGACACTTGCACGGCACTTGGTTTGTGGTATATTCGGACCATAAATGTATTATAGGTACAATGAGGCTCGAAGCCCCTTGTCATACATCATGGATGCAAACCTAATAGTTTGTCACGCCAAGACGCGGATGATTAGGGCTTTAAGCAAACTTATTGAAATTCGTGATAGCCTGTAGATGCACACTAAACCAAATGCATATAACATCCCAAACATTCATACATATAACTATTAAACATTAAGCACAATGTTGCACCGCGCATATGACTCACCAAAATAGCACACACACCGGCAATTAGTCTGTGGTATATTCGGACCACAAATGTGCTATAGGTATAGTGAGTCTTGAATCCACTCAACAAACAGGAAAAAGGGATACGCCCCCCATGACTGCAAGCTCAATAAGCCCGCCTCGCCAAAATACCCTTTTTCCTACATAATGGTTGCAAAGCTAATAGTTTGCCACGCCAAGATGCAGATGTTTAAGGTTGTAGTCGAATCTATTGAAATTCATCATATCCTGTAAATGCAACCAACAAAAAATCAAAACACAAATAAGCCAAACCCTAACTAATACAATCAAATTATAAAACATGTAGCTTAAAATACTAAGAATACAATTCCAACAAAAATATCTTCTTTACTTGTATCTCATTACCCCCCCCCCCCCAAACAATCAGAAAAAGTAACATCAACAAAATACCCAACAACTCAAAGAACACCAAAACCATTTTTACTAGGAAACAATCACACATAATCGAACACCACACTAAGTTGTTGGGAGTGTGTGAGTTTTGTGGCGAGATAAACGGTGGAGTGGGTGAGGTAGGCGATAAGTGGGAGATGAATGTAATTGTGAGTGGGAGTGTGTTTGTGTTATATTAGAATTAAAATTAGTATTGTTCACTCGATTATATTATTCTTTTTGCTACATCAATGTAGCATTAGTGAGAGTACTTAAAAATGAGTTTTCTTAAAGAGTGTTATTACCTCTTCTTTATTTAAGTGCTTGTTTTCACACATTTAACACATATATTTTTTGGAGTTTTTTTTCTTCTACACGTTTTTTTAGACCGCACGATTTCAGCCACGTGTCAAAATCAACCGACCCGATTGGCCCAATTTTTTTCCCATAAGTGCAATTTTGCCAAAAAAAATATTATAAATTCTTTTAGAAAAAATTACATGATTCGTCCCTATGGTTTACATCAAATAACACTCTTAGTCCTTATTCGATTTTAAGTACACCAATCATCCCTAATTTTGAAAGTTGTAACCTCCATGGTCCCTATTTTGGATAGGTGTTAACTTTTTTCATTAACTCTAATAGTTAAAAGGGTATTTTTGTCTTTTTCATTTCACCCTAATATTATACACAACTAACCCTTAATAACTTATAACCCTAATGTTAATACAAATAAACTGGTAAAAACGTTCATTTCTATCTAATGATCTTCTCATGTTTTGTCGATAACAAATCACAAAACCATTACAAGCAAAATTCTAGAATTCACAAGTTTTAGGTTGATAAGCTTTCTTAATCCAAACCATTCATATACTATTTTAAAACTTAGACTTAGAAAATTATGTAAATATTATTTAAAATATTTTATATCACAGGTGACCTAATCACCTCTCCATATCTTAAGCAAATTTATAAAGATTACATAAAGTTATTTTTTAGATTTTAGCATATAAATTTAGATTTTGTGTCAGAATGCGGTTCTATTTATTTATACTAGCCGCTCCCCTTTTGATAAAGGAACAGATATAACCGGTAGTCAGAATAAACTGTTCAATAAGCTTATACTGGTAAAGTTCATCTGCAGAAGGAATGGACGGAACAGTACTACTGCACCATTTTTTGCTATAATTACCAAGTCATTTTTATATTTTACTACACTCAGTCTCTAACTTATCTCTTATACAATTGTGATTCTCTTCTTATTTCTCATATTCTAGATATTCATACTCATTTGTAGGTAATTTCTTGTAGAAGAAAGTGTCGAAAATAGCATACAAGTCGTCAAGTTCTAGTAATCATTATTTACGCCGACGTCATCATAGCCACGATCACTTTGTTGTTCTTGTACATCATTTAATAGTTTTAGTATCAGTCATCATCATTGTAAAAGAAGTGTGAGTGCATTGGGTTGATTCTACCTTTGTTAGAATCCGGTATTTAGCTTTGTACCGTTAAAAAATGGTGTAAGCTACGTTGTGAGGCTCTCCGTCGAATAAGGTGATTGTGACTAGTGTTTACGAACTCTCGGAGTTGGTGGACTTTTTTTGGGGAGTGGAGATAGGGCAAAGGAAGGTGTCTTTTAGCCGACCACTATAAAACTCTTGGTCTCGGTTTCTATCTTTCTTATTCCCTTTAATTTTGTTACTTTCACTTTATACTTACCTCATATATCTTACATACAATCAATATCATCAACTTCACATAAACTCAAACAAACTTTTTGAAAAGCTAAATTTAAACGGTAAACTATTCAACCCCCTTCTAGTTTTCCACAATTGGCATCAAGAGTAAGGTTACCAATTTTTTTAAAATATATTGTATTTTAAATCTTTAAACTTTAATATGGATTCAGAAAACTACAAAGGGGGTCAATCTAGGCAAAGACCACCTCTCTTTGAGGCTAATTGCTTTATATATTAGAAAAATAGGTTTGAAACTTATGTGAAGTCTAAAGATATTGATCTTTGGCATGTTATAGTTTATGGTGATTACATACCCACCATTAAAAATAAGGATAACGGTAAGGAAAACATCATTCCTTATGAAAAATTTAAAGAAATTAACAAGAAAATGCTTTTTAAATACGATGAAGCAAAAATAGTTTTATACAATGCTTTACCTAAAAAGGAATATGAAAGAATTTTCATGTGCAAAACAGATAAAGATATTTAGAACTTGTTACCATAAAAGATTTCTAGCCTAAAACAACATGATCGAGTCAGGGAGGATCAAAGAAATTAAGTTGCCATATTTTTAAGAGAGAAAAGTAAAGAGGGGAAAGATGTGTGTGTTTTTATAGAGAGAGAAACACAACACTTTTTGTAAAATACAAAAGATTTCCTTCACACTTATATAGAGTATAGGAGGTATATATAGGCGTGTGACTTGTTTACTATCCTAAATTGACATTATTAGTCCCTATAAGTCACGCCTTACAATATCTAATATAATTCCATATAAGTCGACATATTTTAAGGCTAACAATCTTCTCCCAATATGTGGACATACATAATTAATTACAATGTTCCAATCAAGTACAATTACAACATAATAAGGACTCTCCAAAGTGGGATTTCCAATGCTGAAGATGACATTTGTGACTTCCTGTCTTGGTACTTGTACTCCAGCTTGGATCTTCTGTGCCTTTACTTGTTCTGGAACCATTGTAGCATGCATGAGTTGGATTAACTTCCCCAATTCATGCAGCATGTCTTAAAACTTTTCTACCTAGAACTTCTTTTTGGGAAGTTTCTAAATCAGCTCCCCCAAACAAACATCCATAGGAGTGTGTAAAACCCATTCATTATACGCTCGGAACGCTCTTCTAAACATTTACATTTAAAGTGCACAACGGAATTTTGTAGAATCATCAATACTCCTAAGGTATCATACTTTATCCCTTTTAACGAAGTTGAAACCGTAGCACATATTAATTAGTCCACAGAAAATGCACTTTTCTTCCTCCAGAATAGTGCTGATGTGAATTGCTACACCAAGTATATCAACTAAGTCCTGAGTGTGTGCAATTATCCACTTTTAGGAATCATCCTTCACATGTATTAAATTCTTACATTAAATAATTCTGCTATTTATATTTGTTTCATGAAATTTTGGTCTTGGTGAATATCCGTTCGGGGGTACATGCGAGAAATCAACAACAAATCTTCTCACGTATGTAGAATACTTCACAAACCATACTAAGTAAAGTAGTATATACTACTTCCTCCTAGAAGTTGACTTGATTACCTCAAAGTATCAAAGTACACGTATTCCCCCATGATGGTTTCAAACTCTCAGAAGCATCATTGGCGTGTACGACCATATACTCGAGAAGTTCTTGTCATAAGCAACAATCTTGAAAAGTTATGAAAGACATTGAAGAACTTTGAAATTTTTTGCTAAGACTGTGAAGTATCATTGAAGTTCTGTAGCTTCAAATATCTCGTGAGAATTGCTGATTACATCTCAACCTTTAAACTCTCTGGCTAACTTACCAACCTCGTATTCTGTCGGCTATTGTAGTGACCACTTGGTGAAGTAAACCCGATATACCAAACTTGAAACTGAAGTAAAATTCCCTAAATTTGTTACTTAATCTTGCACTATTGTTGATTGAAGAACGGTGCAGAAGAAAGCCTCTAAGTACCTATACCCAACATCAAAAGTATAAAAAGTACAACACCTCTTGAAATTATCCACATCGGCATCTGCGTGTGACACTGAGTACTACAACGTAACTCCTTTAAGTGATAGTTAACCAGGTCTTCAACCAACCACCCCGACTACTGGAAACTAGATAATTCAAGTCTCAATCATAACTGTATACGATCAAGCAAGTCATCAATCGATAGAGGGGGTTTAGGGAAAAGGGGTAGAAAATAAAAGGAAGTCTCGATGATGAAATAAGTAGACGCCTTCGTGAAACTCACTTTAATCTCAAATAAGGGATACCAAATCAACTCCGTGATTGCTTAACATTAAAGTCCAAATCCATAGCTGTTTTGACGTTTTAGTGAATCTTTAATGATCGTTTTAGCATTAAGTGTTGTGTTTGCTTTGGTGTTATGAAAGGTGTTTAAGTTCGGTTCTTGACGAAAAATAGGTGAAAAGGGTCTTGTGATAAATCACCTTCTTAAAAATATAATAAATCGCCTCCTATTAAATCGCCTCTCAAAAAAACTGTTAAACCTCCTCTAAAAAAAACTGTTAAACTTCCTCTCAAAGGAAACTGTTAAACCTCCTCTCAAAGGAAACTGTAAACCTCCTCTCAAAGAAAAGTTGTTAAACTGCCTTGTTAAACCGTCTCTCAATGAAAAGTTGTTAAACCGCCTCTCAAAGAAAAGTTGTTAAACCACCTTGTTAAACCGCCTCTCAAAGAAAAGTTGTTACACCGCCTTGTGAAGGAAAACTGTTAAACCGCCTTCTACTATGCGAAACTCAAAATCTTTAAATCACAAAAGGCATACTATGATAGTTTTGATACAATTTTGCTTGTACTCTTCCTTTTCTAGGTAAGAAGAACATATACAATACCAACTTGATGGTTTTTGGTTTTTAACACGAAAAATTTTAAATCAAGATTTTGAGTATAAAAACCATTCGAACCATAAAAACTCAAAAGTAAGTTATGAAAATCCATAAGCACTTGTACAAATAAGCTAGAAACTATAGAAATAATAAAGTTTTAAGCTTTTGCTCAAAATACTACCAACCATGAAAAGCCGAAGCTTTTTGGCTTAAAAATAAGCTACGAAAAGCTTAAATAAGCTACGAACACCATCAAATAAGCAAACCACAAACATGAAACGCTCCTAGGCTCTGATTCCAATTGTTACCCATTGAGATTCTAGCCTAAAACACACGATCCGAAGGTCGGGGAGGACAAAAGAAATAAGTAGCCATATTATTAAGAGAGAAAAGTAAAGAGGGAAAAATGTGTGTGTTTTCTAAAGAGAGAAACACACACACTTTATGAAAATA
The DNA here is from genome assembly GCA_026074375.1 of Tanacetum coccineum. NCBI lineage: Eukaryota > Viridiplantae > Streptophyta > Magnoliopsida > Asterales > Asteraceae > Tanacetum > Tanacetum coccineum. Next base: position 25,199 of record BQNB010028676.1, read on the forward strand.
CAAATGATTATCCTCACCCTTCTATGGAAGTATAGGAGGGTATATATAGGCGTGTGGCTTTACTATCCTAACTTGACATTATTAGTCCCTATAAGTCACGCCTTACAATATCTAATATAATTTTGTATAAATCGGCATATTTTAAGGCTAACATAACTCTCTTATAGTCACTTATCAAGATAACAAACAAGTTAAGGATAACAAAACAAATTTGTTTGTTCAAAAATATAAAGAATTCACTATTTCCGATGATGAAACTATTAATTGCGAATTTGCTAGATTTAATACTATTAATACATCTTTAAAAGCACTTGACGAATCTTTTTCAAGTCGTATTCATGTTAGAAAATTCTTGAGGGCACTTCCTACTAAGTGGCGTCCAAAGGTAACGGCAATAGAAGGATCCAAAGACTTGTCAACACTACCTCTAGATGAACTCATCGATAACTTAAATGTCTATGAGGTAGTGCTTGAGAAGGACTTGGAGGCTTCTAAAAACATGAAGGAAAAGTACAAGTCACTCGCACTAAAAGCAAATAAAGTATCAAGTGACAAAGAGACCTCTTATTCCAGTAGTGATGAGGAATATGCAATGGCGGAGGGATTTTAAGAAATTCTTTAGGAGAAGGGAAAGTTTGTCTGACAACCACATGACGACAAGAAAATCTTCTGAAGAATAAAGGGAGAGACGAAAGGGAAGGAGGAGCGAAGATGTTTCAAGTGTGGTGATCTGAATCCAAACACAACATAATAAGCCATCAATAAGCCATAAGAAAAGAGAAAGAAGACGGAAGAATATTAGAGAGAAAAAGGAAGGATGGTATGATGACACAAAATGAGACAAATTTAACCAACACCCTCTCCATACTTGGAGATAGGTATTTATACCAAGGGGAGGCCTGCCTTAAGAGGCTTGTGTTGGGCCATTTGGTATTTAATTAATGGGTCGGGCTCGAGATTACTTTGGGCTTTAGCCCGATACACATACAATATTAGATTAACTAACGAGTCCGATACTTGTTCTAGCCTATTACAACGCTTATTAAATAAAGACCGCGATTCCTTGTTCAACTCAATATTTTGAGGCTAACACACTTCATAAGTGATTGTCCCAAACACTCCTTTATTGACCAAAAGGCATTTGTTATAGGATGTGGAGTGACAATGAAGAAGAGGACGACTTCAAAAATAATGATATTTGTCTCATGGCACTTGACAACTATGAAATACTCTCTGGCTCTCTCTATTATAGTAGTTCATCATTAGATAGCGAGTCATTAGATAGTGAGTCATTACAAAATGAATACAACAAGCTATGCAAAATTAGTCTTAGGATAATAAACAAAAACAAACTCTTAACGACTAAAAATGAAATCCTAGATAACAAGGTTTGTGATCTTAAGAATAGGTTAGAACGACTAGAGAAAAATAAAGGAATTAGCATAGAAGGTGAATCCTGTGCGAAACTCCATTCCAAAATAGAATCACTCTCCTTAAAACTTGTTAAGTTTGAGAATAGTAGCAATTTCTTACAAGAAATGATTAAAAATCAAAAAACCCAAAAAGATAAAAGGGGCTTGGATTCACAAAAGATAGAGTTTGAACTAGCGAAGCAAAAACGGGAAAATTAGGTCAAGAAGATGGCAAAACGCCTTCTCTAAAACCGGCAGAGCTGTATCATTTTACATTTTTAGGTCATTTTACGACTTCGTTATTCCATTATTTATTTTTAGACTTTTGCGTGTTTACTTTTAATTTTATCGTTAAGTTAAATCACGTAAACTAAAAAATGAGCATTCAACGTAAATGGGCATCAAACAAATAAATGTTTACATCAAGTAAGTGTTATAAAGTTATTAGGATGATAATTTATAAGTCTATGCTTTTTATTTTTATTGGTTACGTAAAACGTTTATGTAACGCAATAAAACTACACTTTTGCATGCATGGTTATAAACTCTTAATAGCCAACCTTATAATCCCATAAACATCATTAATAATCAAATGCATACCAAAAATTAAGCGATGAAAACCCTAAACGTGCCCTATTGAACCCGTACACCATTTTTGCTTATTTAGACCCATTTTAAAACTCAAATTTGCAAACAAGCACCTTGATGATGCACCTCCTTCATGCCTAAGCAGCTTACAATCTCCTTAACTTCATTTCTTGGGTTACAAAATGCCACATCACACACCTTGTTGCTTATTTTAAGCCCCCAGCGGCTACACAACACTCCCACAACCTTCCACCTTGCATTCTAACCTTGCTAACTCACCCCATAGCCTATCCGTGTCACCTCCTAGATCTCTCTAATCATACCCTCTAGGAATGAGATACCTTTTACTCTTAAACTTACTCACCAAAGGTTCTTGCACTATAAATAGATGCGCACCCTTTACCAATCAACTCACACCTTCATTTCTTTTTATCTTCTAACAATGGCATCCAAGGTCTGATCAATAAAGTCCTAAGAGGTCCTAAGAGCAGAAGTGAAGTGAAGAAACCAAGTCTTGAAGCCCCGAGGTCTTGATCCTAGGCGTACGAAAGCAAAAGTCCCATTTTGACCCGTTTTTCATTCAATAAGCTCAAACCCAGGTTCTAAAGGTTCCATTTCTGTTTCAATACTTTCATAATGTTCATATGATCATATTCACACTCTTGTTAAAGTTATAGAACTCAAAATCAATTCGTTATTCACTTTTGATCCAAAACGAACCCATGAAACCCTAAATTCGTGTTTTTGTTTCTTAATCTATAAGCTAAATCTTGGAAACTGAAGTTATAAGCTATCTAATAAGCATATTAATATATTATCATCACTTTATTAAGTCAAGACAAGAATTAAATTAAAAACACAAGCGCGTTTTTTTTAATTTAACCCTAAAACACGACCCGTTATGATTTCTTCTGGCTAACGTAATCATGATTTTAAACTTTCGCGGTCTAACAAAAAATGTTATTTTAGCTTATTTTAATAAGCAATAACTATGCAAATATCTTGTGTAATATTAAAATAGCTTTCAATGCAAATTAGGACTAATTTTGTAATAAAATTCCATGTATAGGTATATATTTTAACATTTTTGAAATTATCAAGTACAAAGGGCTGAAAATGTCATTTTATTAAAGTTAAACTTATAGAGGACTTATATTTACCAATTTTCAAAGTTAAAGGGGTTAATAAGTAATACTTTTTTATATAAAAGACGTAAACTCGTAAAAAGTTATAAATCCAAGGTATATTTTGCCAACTCACAAACCTATTAAAATATATTTTTATATTAATTAAAAAAATAAATGTTTAAAAATTCTATAAAACATTATAGATCTATCGTATCACAATACTAGAGAATTCAGTGAGGATCCATTTGGATATTTGTTTAGACGAGTTTGCTGGTTTACGATTAAAGTGCTTGGCTCCTCAAACAATACTGCCTCATGGATTATGATATCCTTAACGGTGATACAATACTCCATAATCATTTCAATCAAAAGATGATATTCTTTAAAATTTAAAACATAATCAATCAAAACTAAGACTCGACATATTATCACCAGGTTACTGACGAAGCTAGCTTTCTTTTAATCGTATTCTGAACATTCCCGCCTGGAAGTAGATAACATCGAACCACATATAGTACGGACGTCTTTTACTTGATATACTTTTGCATCAAAATCAGATTCTTATTCTGTTAAGGTGCAGTTCATCTAACCTTGCCTTTACTTATTTACATGTTTTATTAAACCCCCGCGGAGAGGGGATACATGCTTGTTTACAAACTCTTTTACATACACATTTACTTTATACACTGTGATACTTTTCCAAAGATACAAATGAGTTCATAGCCTCACTTTCAAATCTCCTTATATTTTATAAACCCGTAAGGGGGATACATGCTTAAAACATGAAATACAGTGTTTTCTAAATGTATGTTATCCAGATATATATGCTATCCAGAATATATTATTACCTAAGTAGCTTCCAGTGCCATTATTTCCATATCATGAACCATTAATTAGCTTACGAGTGAGACGTGAATGTTGTGAATAGCAATCATTGGTGTACAAATCCGTATTGTTTTGATCAATGTACGACGCCTATTAAATTCACCTATTTTATTTTTTTTTCTCGTCACGCGTATCGCTTTTAATTTTAATAGTGAAGTTAAATCGCTCGCTACCAAAAAAACAACAATCAACGTAAAACAGGGCACCAAACAAAATTAAAGATATATGTCAAGACATCATTATATTATTTTTATTCAAAAGTAATAATTAAATAGTTATATTTTATTTTTAGTTGGTTACTAAAGTATTTACGTTCGGCATAAATACGTTTAGGCATTTCCTCCGGAACCACAAAAACTTTTTCTACACTTCAACAAATACCCCGTTTTTTATACCCAAATACTTTAAAGTTATATAAAACTTTAACCCAAGTTAACATTATTGGTCCAGGTTTACATAAAATGGACTCCAATCAAAACTACACATTACAAGTAATTACATTTATACTTAAATCTACCAACTATACTTTATAAGTTTATACAAGATATAATGCAAAATAATCCAAAATCACCAACTAGTACTCCATCCCCCTCTCAAATTTCGTTGTAGTATAGTCCCAAAGGTGAAAATTGAGCTCACAAACACCAACTTGGTCCTTTTTGTACAAACTTCAAGCCATTAAACCTAGACATGAACTAAGCATTTTGACCAACACTCCTTAAAACCCTCCCCATGGTCCCTTTGGAACTTTGACCTCCTCCTAATGGACGCCTTGAGCTATCTTGGTCTTTCTTATTTCCATCTTTGACTGTCCTTAATATAATATAATATAAATATTATATATAATAATATATATATATATATATATAAATAAATAATCATGCAGAGCAAAGAGATACATACACAACTCTTATACACTTAAGGAAAAACCAACAAAAATCCTCGTCTTTCCCTCTCATAATAAACGCTACGGCTCAAAAAGGTCCCTCACCACAACCAACCCATACAAATATTTCTACTACTTATAGACAGCCATTAACACATCATTTCTAAGATATACTAAGGTGTTTTAGCAAGCCTTGGTTAAGCAAATTAGCAAGGGTTTAAAGCAATTTATTAATGAAAAATTTGGGTTTCAAGAGTTGCAAGCTAGGGTTTTCGTTGCTAAACAAGTGTGTAGATCTTGTTGTTCATACATCATACATCATCATCAGGTTATCTAAAACATCTTTAAATGTCCTTTCCAATTTATCATTTTATGCATTTATATGTTCTATTTAGCAAAATCACCATTTAGGGCACTTTTGAATATGTGAAATGTATTTCTACTTATGGTTATGATTTTGAACACTTTTATACATGTTATGTAGTTGATAAAATCATAATATAATGGGGTATAAGTATTGTACCATGTTGTTATATGTATAAAATGTGTATATACAAAATTAGGGTTTCTAAAGTTTACTTAACAAGTTATTTAAATAAGTATATCTATTGATTTCAAGGGGACTGTTTTGGTTTGACTTTTGACACAACCCCAACATGTTTTAAAAAGATAGTACGCCTCATGACGATTCCAAAATGATAAGAAACTCGAAAAACCGATTTATAACGAAAAAGATACGACATATTCAGTTAACGTTAATACCGGGTAAATAAAATAAGTTTTATAAAAAGTTACTGATCATATCCAGGACTTTTTATATCTTTGAAAACATCCATTATAGTAGAACTTTTAAAAAACCAATACGTGCACGAAAGAAAACGCTAAAAACGGAGCTATAACAAGTAAAATACGACATTTACCGAGTTAATTACCGACACTAAAAACGATAAAAAAAAACTTAGAGGTCTGTAGTGAGAACAGTAAAAAAATTACTGTTCACCACATTAGTTCCAAATTTTGAAAAATGTCCAAATATTGATAACTCGTCTTAATACGAAAGCGTGGGCACAAGAAACGTCAAAATCGGGCTTAAAACGCGAAAGTTATGTCGTTTTTACTAAAGAGGCAATTATAAACGTTTTTACTTATTAAACACAATTTTACTAAAACAATTAGATGGTGATTGAACTATATAGACCTATATGTGGTATTAATACAAAGTTCTTATATACTAGAGAGTTTTCATAAATGAGAGCCTCTTCGGGGTGGCGTATTCGACGGAGTTGGTTGGAATTAAAACATTTAAAGTGTCGTAGCTCCTCCTGCGTTCAACTACAATGACCTCTAAATTATGATAGCCCGAACTGATAGTATGATGAGCTTACGAACTATAAACAATCAAAGTGTTTTAGTACTTATAACGACCTATATTGGAATAGTCTGCAATTCGAATCGTAAGCGTGACTCATTTTCTATTTTGAATACTATAGTTGAATATCATTCACACAAGGTGAGTTCGAAAGCCCCATTTTCTACTACTTGCCTTTATTAATATACAGGATATTACATGCTTGATTTCATTGAGACACAATTTTTCCAAACTTAATGATATTTCCGATTACATGATTCATAAGCTACCGTATTTGGCCAATTTACGTCCCCTTTTATCATGAACTGTTAATTACCTCTGGGTTATATACGCTAGTGTTTTATAGATCATATCGGGTCTGGCCATCCCCCCGTGCTAGCTGTGGTTTCAGTAGACCATTGACGCATTTAACATCTCGAAGAAAATTCGTAGGAAGTTTGCAGCATCTTTATTGAATAAAATTCGTAGGATGTTTTTTGTAACATCTGTATCCGTGTTTGGGCACAAACCTCGAGGACTGGTTGATTACAGTTTATTACATAAAGTTTCGGTGTCATGAGCATAGGGCAATAATACAATGTGTATGACTATTGAAATGTGTTCATAGTACTACTATACTTAAATCTCGTGGTCCAACCGCTATTTCCTGATAAACCTATGAATTCACTCAACAATTTTGTTGACGTTTTAGCATGTTTTAATCTCAGGTGCTGAGGCATAAGCTTGGATGGGAGCCGTGACGGATATCTATTAGAGGGATTCTGATTTCTTAAATTTAATGAAACTTTTGTCTTATAAAATCTTAATGTCTTTTTATCAAAACTATGGGAACATAACGTGAAAACGCGAAATTTTTGTAATGACATTGAATGAATCTTATTTTTATTAACCTCATTTAAGGTCGTTTTCTATAACTTGATTTTTTTACTTTGACGTAGCCCCCCAATGATACCTTTCCGCTGCAGGACCCAATTTTGGGGGTGTTACAGATGGTACCAGAGTCCCCCACCCACGCCAAGGATATAGGGAACTCTGGGGTCCATTTTCAAAACCTAGTCTATAATAACCACAAAGTTTTAAATATTTTCTATTCTTTTCATTTTTAAATACAGAATCCTTCATCGCTATCCGATATCACTGCGCTGAGTATTCCCGTTGAATCCTTACTTACATTTCCGATTATCATATTGCAATATATAATCGTATATATATAATATTTAGTATAAATTTCGATCTCTTACGTCTCAGCTTTTGACATATCAATATCTATTACTATCGGTCAAATTATATAAATATTGACCATTTTCTGATTAAATTATGTTTAATTATATCAAACTTTTCCATTTTTTTCTTCTCAATCTTATTATCACGTGCCAGTATAACTTTGCATACACTTTACAAATTCTCTAGACGAATTGTGTACTTCTTGCTTTCTAAATCATGCCGCCTAGGAGATTTAAGAAGAAATCTGTTAAGAGGATAGTGAAAAAGCGTGTGGCCAAAGCTATTGAAGAATATGAAAAGACAAGAGCTGACTCAAACAATACTGGTGGATCTGGACAGCAAAATACAGGAGGAAACTGTTACACTTAGATGATGCAAGTGATGTTTCCGTATAAGACATTTATGAACGGCAAGCCTCACTCTATCAGCGGGACTGGAAGGAGTAGTCGGACTGAAACGATGGTTTCGAATAAGATTAGTCGAGCAGGTGTTTAGATTTGCAAATGTAGCTGAAGCTGACAAAGTGAAGTTTGCAATGTCACGTTCGAGGGTCGTGCTCTGACCTGGTGGAACGGAAATGTCAAACATTCGGACTTGCTAATGCTAACAGATCCCCCTGGAGCAACGTAAAAGCTATGAATTGACTACTGCGAATACTGCCCAGCAAAACTGAAATCCATGGATTGACAAGCAGCTTTGGGACTTCGACTTTGAAAGGAATGACACGAGCATAAAACAATCGCTATCGATGAACTGGTTTTGATGTTCCCTGAGTTGGTGTCAACTGAAAAGACAAAGATTGAAAAGTACATTCGACATATCCCGAGGGAATCAAAGGAAATGTAACTTCTTCAAACCTGCTGACTTAGCATGATGCAATCAACATGGCTCAAACTGACTGAATAAGGGTTCAGGCCTAAGGCATTAATGATCGGTTATTAGCAGATAAAAGGAAGGGAAGACCACAAGGAACAACTATCTCCACAGCAAAATCGACGACAAGAAACCTGCTAAGGTTTATGTGGCAGCCACCAACTAAGGGTAATGCTACGCTGGGAACTTTACCATGGTGCAATAGGTGCCCAAGCAACAGCATCAGACAGGTCCGTGTCCTCCAAGGTGTGGTAAATGTCACAAGCATGGTCTCCAGGAATGGAGTGTTGAACTAGTGATTCCTGTATCAAGAGAATATATTCGCTACAGAATGTGACATGCTTTGGTTTGTGGATCATGTGGGGCACTACAAGAGTGATTTGCCCGGAGTTAAAGCCAACTGAAACTAAGGAAACCAAGTTAAAGGTACTGAACAACGTGGAATGGTGCATGCCTTATAGGAAGATAAACCAATCAACAACTTTAACAACAAGGAGGAATGATATCATGCTTAGACTTTATACCTTTAGGAATTTCTCAGCTAAATTTCTGTTGTACTTCCGCTTTAAATTTCTGATGATACTTTCGCTTCAATTTTTGTTGTACTGAATGATTGTTCAAGTAATCTATCAAATTAACATATTATGAAAACGTACAATTCTACTTTAACGTCTCTATAAAGTTTATGGATATTTGTGGACAAATCACTGACCATAATTATAGAATCATAACACAATTTGACGAAAATGAGCATCAGCATCGTAGCCCTCAAATATACATAAGCCGCCTATCAACTATGTATAATTCAGGAAGGACCCATGCCCATAGCGAGATTAGTCACCTACAACTTCTTGTCAAGACAACAATTTTCTATTTGCACATACAAGTTAATGTGTGCGTATTCATAAAACGCAGTTTACAACTATGGAAATCCGAATTAAAAGTAACCTACAACTAATAAGCCTTCACTTCCACCTTACTATATAAAGTCGACAACATCAAAAAAAAAGTGTTACAACTGACACGTTAAGCTGAAGGGTTGGTCTTTGGTCTTTGGTCTTTGGTCTTTGGTCTTTGGTCAAAGTTTGAAGAAATTGATTATATGTTCCCTAATAGTTGAGGTTATCTCATGAAAACTAGGAAATGTGTTCCTATGATATTTTCTTTGTGTTTTTCCATTCATATCCGGTCTTCTAAGTATATGGATGATATATTTTGACATATTTGGTCTGCCGGCACTAACTATGAACTTATACTCTACCAGTAGGAACTATATACCTACCAGTAGGAACTTATACTCTACCAGTAGGAACTTACTATTACAATATTCCTAACAACACTTGTTTGATGTAAACATTTAATCGTTTGATGCCCGTTTACGTTGATTGTTGATTTTTTAGTTTACGCGATTTTACGAAATACTTGAAATTAAAAGCAAACGCTTTCAAGAAAAAAAATATATTGAATTAAATGTCGTCGTTCATTGATCAAAAATACGGATTGTTACAGATAACGGGTGTTAACTCTTTATATATTAAAGTGTTAACACCGTTAGGGCTTAGGGACCTTTTTTTTGCAACTTTGTTTGACTTGAAGGGTTATTTTGGGTTTTTATGGGATTTGGCTTTTAGTGGTTTGACTTGTTGACCAATTTGACCAAGTTTGACCAGGAGTTGACTATTTGACCTTTCATAGCATTCTCCCAGCTCTTTGTGTGCTCTTCCATTCCCGTGTTTTTATTTGCCCGGTTTTAACTGTTTTCTTAAGATTTTTGCAATATCCGTACCTACACAATTACAAAGACAAAACAAGCAATATTCAAGCTTTTTAAGCACAAATTTGTCTTTTTAAGGCCTATTTTGATATAAAATGGATATGTGTTTTCACACATATCAGTATTTCTGACGATACGTGTGATGTGCCCGTTTGTGAAGATTCTTCTACTTTTGATGCTTTGAGCAATCATTCTAAGATTTTATCCGATTCTAACGATGATGATACTTCAAGTGATGAAGATTCTTATGAGAACATTGAGTACATTGAAGCATCACCTCTCAATTTGGAGTACGATAGTTTAGAGGAGGTGAATGAAGATCAAGAAGAGAAAGAATTTGACTTAGAAGATATTTTTCAAATCCAAGACGTTATTCTTTGTGAGAAATTGTTGAACATTAGTCGTCTTATTACTAATATCGAATATTTGAAAGACAATCCCATTCCTAATCATGTGCTCAAGTCTCCCTCCTCAGTCCCTATCTCCGTCACGTATAGTGGTTCGTTCTTTGAGGAGTCCGATACTTTTCTTTCTTATTTGGATAACTCTTTACCTGAATTGGAGAATTTTAGCGATCATACGGAAGAGACAAGAAGTGGCAGTACCACTACTCATGCTAATAATTCTCTTCTCGAGTTTGAATCATTTTACTTTGATCTTTATGATGATTGTTAGGATCTGATACTAGATAGATCTTCTAGCCTACGTGGTTGTATAATACTTATGTAATCACAAGTATATACGTGAGAGACTCTAATACTTGTTTAGGCGGAAACTAAACAACGTAACATAAAGAAGAACAAGTATAAATAATGATCCTCTATGGATCTTTCTATTGATGATAAATTGTTTTTGTGCTTTTTCAATCGGTGCCAAGCCCTAATGCTAAAGGTTTCTTTTATAGAGAAGAAACCCTAAATTGGTCAACAAGAAAACTAAAATCACGTAAGAGATATACATCAATCTCTTCCTAATTTATCTCATTCCTATATTAATGAGATACTAACTATAATTCCTTAATTACATTAATTACGTCTATAATTAACAATCAGCAGATTCTATCTCTGTCAGCAGAAACGAGAACATGACCAGCAGAAACATAATCAGCAGGAATGCTACTTGAACTGCCAGCAGGAACGACTTAATGCTATCAGCAGAAGCGAACATCTCTAACAGCAGAAACGACACTTAGTCGTTTTCAATAAGTTCCAACAATCCTCCCCTAAACTTGGTTTTGACTCCGTTAATTCCAAGTTTCTAGATAGATCTTCTCGAAGGAAGAGGATTGAGAAGCAGCAGGAACAAAGTAAGCAGCAGCAGCATAAACCAGCAGATACAATGTAACCAGCAGCAACACAACAAGCAGCAGAAACTGTAGAAGCCACAGCAGCATCAAAGGAAACAGCATGAACTCGATGAACAGCAGAATCAAATGAGGCAGCAACATCTCTAAGCAGCAACTTCCAGTCTTTGCAGCAACATAAGTAGATTTGATAAGCCTTTACCAAGTAGCTACTCACTCTTGGGCTAGTTGAAACTCTGGTGATAACAAACACCCTGGTGTAACAACAACCAGTCCAATTTCTCAGAACGTGAATCAAGGGTGAATTGGAATACCCTAACAGTTTTTGGCAAACCGTCACAGCCATACAACGGATTTGAGAAAGTCTTTACCTGTAGCCGTTTGCTCAGGACTAGCCAACTCTTCATACACAGAGTAATATGGTGAGTCGATAACCATACAATTTTGAGTAAATTGTCAACTATCAACGGATTTGAGAAAGTCTTTACCATGAGCCGTTTGCTATGGACTAGCCACTTTTCATCCAAAGAATATGGAAAGTGATAACCATCCAGTTTTGGGTAACCTGGCAACCATCAACGGATTTGAGAAGGTCTTTACCAAGAGCCGTACCCTCTTGGACTAGCCACTCTTTGTTACAAGAACATGGTGAGTGAAGGCCATAGGATTTTTAGCAAACCCTTACAGCTATCAACGGATTTGAGTTACACACCAAAGCCGTTTGCAATGGTGAGCCAGACTCTTTCTTGGCTGTTAGCCATGGTGAGCTGAAAACCATTTGTCGTGCAGTGCAAGCACTAACACCAAAGTTATACAACACTATACTATCACAAAAATGTATCTAAATTAATAGAAAACTAAGAATACACATATGTTTTTTTTTTTTAAATAACAACGAAACTATTGAAAACAAACACTAACTAAGACACAAACTTACAGAGGAGCAGATGCAAGACACTCATAGGATTCTCGTAAGCCAGCTTGAACTGTCTGAATAACATTCCCAGCAACAACAACATCCCGACAGTATGAGGGTGGAACTGTGAGCCTGTGGCGTAACATCCGTTCAAGCAGTGTAGCCCGGATAGGATAGACCTTGTCCACAAACATATACACAGTTTTCCCATTCGTTAAGTCCAAGACATGAACAGAGCTCTTGGGATACAACTTCCAGCTGCTCACAACCCATTCATCTTGTGTTCTCCAAAAATCTTCCACATCATCAGAATGAAGGGACTGACACAACAGATTGACATCCCTCCAGAGGTCCAAACCAACATCCACATCTGGGTTCAGCCGAAAATACCTATTCATCCGTCGACGTAAAAGAAGAAGATCCTCACGATAGACATGAGGTAGCAACTGTTTCAGGTAGAAAAAGGACTTTTGCCGTCGATTTTCCTGATAATACACATGATAATAAGTGGTACTAAGCGGGCAACGCACAATCTCCCAATCTTTGAATGCACCATACGGAAGAGGAGGAATATAATTCTCCATGTCATCATCACTCTCACTCTCAGAACTGAAAAAATCTTCAAATGGTTTATCCCATAAACAGTCATCACTTCTCACTCCACGATGTTTACGACGAGTCCGAGGAGGAGAAGAGGCATAAGCAGAAACAGTTTCGACCTTAACCCGTGGATCAACAATCTCATCATCAGGGAGTTTGTCCACAACCACAACACCATGACCAGAGATAGACTGACCCCTGAAGAGAATCTCAGCTAGCACTTCGTCATCCGAGTCAGGGTCAGCAGCAACTCGAGACATACCTATCTGCTCGTCCTCATCACTATCCAAGAAAAACTCATTAATACCTCCGGATGTGGGTTCAAACAGAACATCAATTGGTATGTGATCAGTAGAGACAGGTGACGGGGAAGAACTATCATCAGAATCTGCAAATGGTGAAACTCCACTCGCACGGTGTGAACCAGCAGAATCCATTGCTGCTGAAATAGAAATAGTAGAGTCAGGAACACCAAATACACCACCAGCAGAAGTGGGAGCAGCAGAGCCAGACAAAGGAGGAGCTGAACCAGCAGGATGAAAACTACTACCACCAGCAGAAGTGGGAGCAGCAGAGCCAGACAAAGGAGGAGCTGAACCAGCAGGATGAAAACTACTACCACCAAAGTGGGAGCAGCAGAGCCAGATAAAGGAGGAGCTGAACCAGCAAGATGAAAACTACTACCACCAGCAGAATCATGATCATCAGCAGGTTGTGTGGTAGCAGCAGGAACAACAGAAGGCTGTGAAGAAGCGCGTGCAACCCGTTGTCTTTTAGAAGGAGGCTCAGAAATAGCAGGCTTGGGTCGAAATAGATTATACTGAGCACTCAACAAGCGATCCTTTTCAAGACGTCTGCAGATGTTCTCGTACTCTTCAATCAACTGTTGTTTAGACATCGCCTTGACAGCTGTCATCGAGATAGTACCATTATGAGCTGCACACCCACTGATTTTTACCAAGAACGCATCATTTGTGTGACCTCAGATTGCTTCATAGGCTTACCCTTGAGAGCTCGATAACGTAGATCTGCCAGAGCTCGCTTTTTCTTATCCTTAATAGCAGTCATGCGCTCAATAAAGTTTTCCTTAGTTACATCCGCGCCCAATAACTCACGTGCCAATGCAGGATTTGATCCAACTTGCATCATCAAATGGTTGCCTAAAATTGTTTGACCAATGAGTCAAACACGACCGGAGGGTCATGTGTTAAAGCGTACCTTAATGGAGAGTGGTCCAAATAGCTGAGGATATCTGTGAAGTCCTCGGAACCTCTTTCCCTCCCCAAGTAAGCGATTCTGTTGTGATCATCTTTGTACTGGAGTGCCGCCATTGGTGATTAATGAATTTAGGTTGAAGAAACAGAGTATACAGAGACAAAAGATGTTGGTGTATGTGTGTGTGGGAAAGATGAAAAGTTGATTTGGGATTAATTAGGTTAATTGTGTCCAATGTGTGAAAAGTTAACCTTTTAATTTGATTGGTACAATTTTAACCTTGGAAGTTGAAGTAATTGAGTGAAAATCAACTTGTACGCCACCTGTTCAGGCAAGTGGTGACCGCCAAATCCATATAATAGAGATTTAAAACGAAAAACTATTCAACTTCTATTTTTAAGACCAGCAGGTAGAAAGTCAATCAGCAGTAACAAGTCTTAAAAAAAATCAGCAGAAACAAGTCAAGCAGCAGAAATAGTATGTGAGCAGCACAAACTATTCAGGCAGCAGATACATTATTACACCAGCAGGAATGGAGACTACCAGCAGAAACCAAGTGACTGGTGGCCGAGACCAACCAATCAGCAATATCAAACTGAGCACAGCAGAAACAGGTTACTACCAGCAGAAATAAGTCAGCAGCATGAATAGATGTATTGGCAGCATAAACAACTCCAGCAGCATGAATATATTCAACCAGCAGAAAGAGTCATGCAACAGCAGAAACCATGCAGACAGCAGGAACATACACCCTATCAGCAGAAACGAATCCACCAGCAGAAGTATGCCCACCAGCAGGTACACGGAATCAGCAGCATAATCCATAGCTACCAGCAAAAACAAAGCATCCAGCAGGAAGGATAACTACCAGCAGAATCATAGTACTACCAGCAGAAACCAATCGTCCAGCAGAAAGGATAGCTACCAGCAGAACCATAGTACTACCAGCAGAAACCAATCGTCCAGCAGAAAGAATGTACACCTAGCAGCAGTATAGACTACCTGAAATCACAAAAAAATAGTATCCCACAAAACAACATATCCACCTGCAAGAAAGTTAGAATATACAAATGTACAACAACAAGCCTCCCCTTAG